>CAUYRH010108796.1:0-66820 GCA_963574655.1 Perodicticus potto
CAGGGGCAGGGACCCCGGGACTGACGGGCTACACGGGGGCAGGGACCCCGGGACTGACGGGCTACACGGGGGCAGGGACCCCGGGACTGACGGGCTACACGGGGGCAGGGACCCCGGGACTGACAGGCTACACGGGGGCAGGGACCCCGGGACTGACGGGGTGCACAGGGGCAGGGACCCCGGGACTGCCAGGCTACACCCCGTATCAACTACAGCTGAGCAGCCTGACAGGATGTGGGAGGCTGGAGTAAGACGCGTGCATTCTGCTGACCACCAGTTCACCAACGCACCCCCTGGAGCCCACAGATGGAAGGAGACACACACTGTAGCACAGACACACTGTCACAGGCTCCTCTGCAGCTGGATCTCCTCCAAAAGACCCACACTCTTACATGTCTCTGAGCCGAGCTGTGTGTAACGCTGTCTCATTTTTTCTTCCACTGAAAATATAGTACTTATTTTTTCCAATAGTAAAATAAGCACAAGCCCATTGTGAAAAAAACTGGAACAACAGAAACCCGCAAAGTATTGCTGAAAGCCCCCCACAGTTCCGTCCCTCACACACAATCACTTTTCTGCTGGACTCAAACTTCCCAGACTTTCCTCCATGTTTATAGGAATACTTGTGTAAAATGAAATACAAACATTTAATGCGTTTATATATAAATATTTACAGTATACACATACATCAACATGAACCATATGTCATATGCAGTGCTCAGAATGTTTGTGACTCCTAAGAATTCATACGTTGACACCTAATTCCCAATGTGATAGATGAAAAGGTGGGGTCCTTGGGAGGTGAGCAGGTCATGCCGCCACTGTTCAGGGTCAGGGCCCATACGAAAGACACCCCGGGGAGCTGGCTCACCCCTTCTCACACTTGAGGACACAGTGAAAAACTGCCATCTGCACAGGCCACTGGTTCTCAACTTTCCTAATGCCGCAATGGATTTTCACTGTTAGAAAGGGGTAGCGACCCACAGGTTGAGAATCGCTGACATAGGCCCTCACCAGACATCATCAGCACCATGACCTTGCACTTAACAGCCTCAAGAACTATGAAAAATAGATTGCTACTGTTTATAAGTTACCCAGTCCAAGGTATTTTGCTATACTAGCTTGAAAGAACACAGGTATTATAACAAACTGCTTTAAATAGAAAACAGTATTAAATAATAATATTTTAAAACCCAAATGCAATCATATCATATATTCTATAATATATTGCTATTATTTTTTAATCTCTTATTGTATCCTTTTTTTTTTTTTTTTTTTTGAGACAGAGTGTCACTATGTCACCCTGGGTAGAGTGCCGTGGCATCACAGCTCACAGCAACCTCAAACTCTTGGGCTTAAGCGATTGTCTTGCCGCAGCCTCCCAAGTAGCTGGGACTTACAGGCACCCACCACAACGCCAGGCTGTTTTTTGTTGCAGTTTGGCCAGGGCTGGGTCTGAACCCGCCACCCTTGGTATATGGGGCTGGCACCCTACCCACTGAGCCACAGGTGCTGCCCCTCTTAATTTATCCTTTAACATTACAGGCTCCCTAATTAAAAGGATAATTCTCCCACAGTTGCATTTGATTTAGAAAAGAGAAATTTCACTTACTATGTGATACAAATAGAATAAACGATTTTTGAGACTCTAGAGTTATTTTCATCTATAAATAAAAAGTAAAAAAAAGCTTCATTACAGAAAAGGAATATTTTAACTAACTGTATCTAACATAAATCTAGTATTCAAATGAAAAAATATGATTGATGATTTAATTTGTCATATGTCTGGAGAGAAATCTGTAACAAAAAGTTTTGGCCAACCAGTTTTACAGCTCATCATTTATCATAAAGAAATAATTAAGAATGTGTTCAAAGATGTTCATGATAGTGCTGTTATAACAGTGGAAAAACTGGAAATAATCTAAATGTTTACCAATGAAGAACTGGTTAAATACATGATGGCATATTTAATTTATAGACTACTATATGGTGATTTAAAATAATTTTACAGGAATAATTTATTGACTTGAAAATACAATGGAACCTCTGTAAGTTGACTATCCAAGGGACTGTAATAAACTGGTCAGCATACAGAGGTGGTCAACAGAAGGAACTTCCGTTGAGTACAATATGGTGCATGTCTGATCTATTAAAATTAAGTCACCTTAAAGTCACCTCAACATAGGGAGGTGGTCAACTAGAGGTTCTATTGCATTTTCATAAGATAGTATGTGAAAATAAGGGTTATAAAACTATTCTTAAGTTTTTAAAAAAGTCAAACATATACCTATTGTATGGTCTATCCATTCTCTTCCTATATATTGGGGGGCACTACGAAAGTTTTGAGATACATAAAAATCAAGAAATGTAAAATCTGGCTGGGCCGGGTGGCTCATACCTATAATCCTAGCACACTGGGAGGCTGAAGCAGGTGGATGGCTTGAGCTCAGGAATTTTGAGACTAAGCAGTCTAAGCAAGAGTGAGACCCTGTCTCTACAAGAAAATAGAATAACTAGCCAGGCATCATGGCAGCGCCTGTAGTCCCAGCTACTCAGGAAGCTCAGGCCAGAGGATTGCTCAAGATGAAGAGTTTGAGGTTCCTGTGAGCTACAATGCCATGGCATCCTACCCAGGGTGACAGAGTGAGACTATGTCTCATACACACACAAAAACGGGACATTAAAATCCACAGAGACAGAAACAAACGAAACCCTCCCAGCAACACTGATAAACCAAGCAAGATGAAACCTGCATGTGTGAGTCAGAAAGGACGCTGTCAACAGTGTTTCTTGGACCATAACACAGTCTGTCTCAAAACTTTCGTAGTGACCCATGTATTCAATCAAGAGAAAGGAAATCATATATCTACACAGAGATTTGCACATCAATGTTAACAACAACTGCATTTTTTAATAGCCAGGAACAGAAACAACCCAAATATTCATCAACAGGTAAACAGATAAACAAACCGTGGTTTACACAAACAAGGGAAGAAGCTCAGCAATAACCAGGAACCAACTACCGATGCAACACCAGGGATGAGTCTCAGAAAAATCACACTGAAAGGAGGAAACCAGACAATCATGAGCGCATGTACTACATGATCCTATTTCTATAACATTCTAGAATGTGCAAGGTGACCTACAGTGAGAGAAAGCAGATCAGTGGCTGCTTGGGAGGGAAGGGTGAAGAGAGACGGGCGGGAGGGGGAGAGTATGAAAGAGCACCTCACTGCTTTGCCTGAAACATAAAAATACAAATGGGAAGTATCTAAAACATAAATACGGCTGGGTGTGGTGGCTCAAGCCTGTAATCCTGGAACTCAGGGAGGCCAAGATGGGTGGATTCTTTGAGCTCAGGAGTTTGAAAGCAGCCTGAGCGAAAGTGAGACCTTGTCTCTACTAAAAATAGAACAACTAGCTGAGTGTTGTGGCAGACGCCTGTATTCCCAGCTACTCGAGAGGCTGAGGCAAGAGGATAGCTTGAGCCCAGGAATTTGAGGTTGTGAGCTGGGGTGTGATGGCACTCCAGCCTGGGGCAACAAAGTGAGACTCTGTCTCAAAGAAAACCCCCAATAAATATGCATTTTAATGAATTTATTTTAAACATCCATATAACCGCCATGAAGGTCAAGACAGTATGACCAGCGTTCCAGAAGCACTCTGCCCACACTTCCCTTCCTAATCACAACTTCCTCTCTCTGCCCACAGGGAACCCTATGCTGACTTCACGGTCATTGCTTCTTTTTCATTTTATGAAATAATTTTACCAAGTGTGTAGTCCCAAACAGCATAGCTTAGTTTTTATAGTTCTGCTTTTGTATACACAGAGTGTGTTCTTCTGTGTCTCCGTGCTGTTTTTATCAGTCCTTCACACTGAGTGTAGAGCAGAGCTTTCTACTGTGCAGAGCGACTACAGCACAACGTATCCTACCGGTAGTGGGCATTTTGGTGTTTCTAGTTTAGAACTATTAAAAATAATATGGCTCTGTCTGCTCTTTTAGGTGCGTCCTGGTTTATATTACATGCACATAAATCAGAGTGAGAGTGCTAAGTCATGTGGTATATTTGTTTTTCCTTCTATTTAATAACTTACATGCCTTCACCTGTATATGAGAGTTCCTGTGGCTCCATTTCCATGCTTTATCTTCCCAGCATTTATTGCTACCTGAAATTTTCTTGTTTACATTTATTGGCTTAATGTCCATCTTCGCCCAGGCTAGACTGTAACCTATATGAGATCTGGGAGTTGACCTGACTTATTCCTTGCTGGACTAAGTGCTTGACTGGAGCAGTGCTTGCAATAAGACAGGGGCTGAACAAACACTTGTTGAATTCCTAAGTGAGTAAATGAGACTCCTAGCCCATTAGTAAGTTCAGCCAAGGGTGCAGCAGAAGGGCAGTTGGCCTTACTCAGGGACTCAAAAAATACTTATATGTTATATACTCAAAGCATAGACAAATAATAACTTAATTATGTGCATACATAAAGAATAAAAACAACCCCCCCCAAAATTTAGGAATATTTGTCTTTGGGCACTGAAGTATCTTTCTTCCCTTCTCCCCTCCTTCGCTCCTACTTTTGATATATTTTCAAAATTTCTTTAATAAATGAATTACTTTTGGGGCAAATGGGAAGAGGTGAAGGATGAAAAGTGACCTCCTGGTATAACGTACATCACTCAGCTGATGATACACTAAACCCCAGATTTCACCACTACACAATATATGCATGTAATGGAATTCAACTTGTTCTCCCCAAATCTACTGAAATAAAAATAAACATATAAATATACAGGCATTACTTTTATGAAAGAAAGAGTAAACTTAAAAGTACATAATAGCAAACAATGAGCCTGGGCACGGTGGCTCACTCTTATAACCCTACCACTGGGAAGCATCGTTGAGGCCAAGAATTTGAGACCAGCCTGAGCAACACAGTGAGACCTAGTCTCTACAAAAAAAAAAAACACATATATATATGTGTGTGTGTGTGTGTGTGTGTGTGTTAGCTGAGTGTGGTGGTGTGCACCTGTAGTCCCAGCTACTCAAGAGGCTGAGGCAGAAGAATTGCTTGAAGCTAGGAGTTTGACGTTGCAGTGAGCTGTGATGATGCCACTGCACTCTAGCCTGGGCAACAAAGCAAGACTCTGCCTCAAAAAAGAAAACCAAAAACAACTTCACAACAAAAAAAACACAGTAACAATGAAGAAAAATGAACTATCGAAATACGTAATAACATGTACAAACTTCACAGGCATACTCTTGACAGAAGGCAGTAACACAAAAGAGCATTATTTCATTTTTCTGAAAATCAAAATGGTAGAAGTAATTTATGGTGACAGAAGAAGGCTGAAGGTCACCCTTGCAGGGGCCGTGGTGTGGAGAGAGCACAAGGAGCTTTCTAGGATGACGGGATGGAAACGTCTCACGTGCTGCTCTGGGAGATGCTCACCTAAAGATACATATGCAGAGAATTCATCCGGCTGTAAACTTAACACTTATGCTCTTTAGTGCACATATGCCATACTTCAGTTGAAAAAAAGAAAAATATGTAAATGAAGAATGAACAGATAGGTTTAACAAAAAATGAAAATGTGTTTATGGGTTTCTAGTTTTTTGTAACCATATTATTTGTGTTCTAATTATAATAAATAACAAAAAGTCCAGAAAGCTTTTAAATGTGTTAGGTCAGAAAGCTGCATTAGATGTGTGAATCAAAGTCCTTATACAACATGGAAATAAAACCTTTTGACAGTTTCAGAGTCTTTTAGTTTTCCTCCTTTTTAGATTTTTTTACATTTTGCAGCATGCAACGTATACTTACAATACAAGACTGGAATTAAACTCACAAGTAAATGTGTAGCACTGCTTTTCTTATTACAAGCAAATTAGAGTTTTCCAGAATCAACGATGATAATAAAGCTTACATTAGAAGTGGTGGGAACAGTCACTCAGAAAGGGAATTCCGAGCCTTGTAGCCAGTATCTTAGGGGAAAAAGTTCCCTTTTTATTAGTTCCTGTTAGGCAAACAGGATTTTTCTACCTTTGTTTGACATTGTGTATTTAATAATACATGTTCTCAGAATAATGCCAAGAAAGGTTTTCTTTTCTTTTTTTGTTTTATTTAGGTATTGCCTACTTCCCATGAATCAATAAAAACTAGTATGTAAAAATTATTAGTTCATTTTCAAAGTTATTGAAAATATCTATTAATACATTCGTAATGATTGCCTGACTACATTTTAAAATATAACAAATTTTAAAACCAAAACAAGTCCTACTCATTCATTCAGTTACTGGGCATCTGTTATGTGCTATGGATAAAGAATACGAGTGAGGAGCAGATCCTGCCCTTGACAGCATCACAGTGGAGTGGGAGACAGTTACAGAAACCAGTAACAGCAGTACTTTACAACAGACAAAACCACGAGAAAGTGAATGAAAAAAAGACTTCACAAATGCAATGAAATCTGAATTGAGCTATGAAACATGAAGAAGATTTTGCCTGGTGAAAATCGGAGTGAGGGAATTCTAGAGTTGTGACAGTAAGAAATACACATGTGGTCTTTGCAGTTCCAGACACGGAATTCCATAACCCGAGTATCTTTTGTTCGTGACAAGCCCCTTTCAACCACGCAGAGTCTATGCTAATGAGGTGACTCTGGTTGAGTCCCGAGATACTTCAGGATAGGGACTGGTTGCTGGAGGAACCAACCCTGTGATTAGAGGGTTGGAACTTTCAGCCCGGCCTCTGGGCCTCTGGGAGGGGATAGAGGCTGGAGATAGAGTTAATCATCAATGGCCAATGATTTAATCAATCATGCCAACATACTGGAACCTCCACAAAAACCCTCGTGACAGAGTTTGGAGCTATTCCAAGTTGGTGATACTTGGAGGGTGCTGGGACGGTGACAGGCCAGGGGTTGGGGGACGTGAAAGCTCTGTGCCTCCCCCTCTCCTTTGCCTTAGGCATCTCTTTCATTTGGCTGTTCCTGTGTTGTATCTTTGTACTGATAACCAGTAAACATAAGTCAGTCAACTGTTTTCCTATATTCTATCAGCTATTCCAGCAAATTATAGAACCTGAGCAAGGAGTTGCAGGAATCCTCAACTTTGTAGTGAGGTTGGACAGAAGGTGTGGGTAAACTGGGGATGCTACTTGCAACTGGCCTCCAAAGTGAGGTCAGTCTTGTGGGATTTGGGTCGTAAGCCTGTTGTGACTGACGCCAGCTCCAGGGATTTAGTGCCAGAACTGAACGGAATTGTAGGACACGCAGTTGATGTTGGAAAATAGCTTGGTGGTGGGACTCCATACATTTGGAGTCAGAAGTGCTCAGCGTGAAGGATGATGACATAAACATAAGAAAATAGAGAGCATTCAAGAAACAGGGGATCATCCAAGGGAAAGGAAAGACTAACATTTACTAAGTACCAGTGACTAGGTACTGTGGCACTAGGAATTTCTGTTTATTCACTGCACACACCAACCATTTTAAAAATCAGAATTTGAGATTCAGAAAAGTAAGTAACTCTTCCTAAGTTTCTTATTCACACTATTAACCAATGGCAGAGCTGGGATAAGAATCCAAGTCTGTGATTCCAAAGCCCTTTGTCTGTCATACTGTACACATGGGGAAACAACGGAAAACTAAATCAGAAAAGGAGGCTAAGTCTCCATAAAGGACCTTAAATGCCGAAGAAGTCAGAAGCAGGAAGCAATTACAGATTTTTGAGGACTGAAGTAACAATCCCGGCGGTGTTTATACTGAACTGGCACCAAGAATAGGCCAGACTGACGGGGGGAGCAGGGACAGGAGACTGCTGGGATGCTAGTCATGAGCTGGAAATGAATTAATGAGGGACACATTAGGGGTAAGCTCATGAATAAAGTAAAGGAAAGTAGAAATGAGAACTATTTCAAAGAAAAATTTGTAAGACTAGACAACTAACTAAATACAAAGAAGAATAAAAGACAATTTAGTGGTGTAAGAAAAATGGTCAAACTGGTGACCATTCAGGATATAGAAGAGCTTATTTAGAAGAGGTTAAGGTAATATGCTCAGTTTTTAAATTTATTTTTCAGCTGCCAGAGTAGAAAATAAGGACCTGGAGTTCAGGGAAATGTGTGTCCTCAGATTAACGATCTGAGAATCAACTGCTTGTAGGTACAAAATCTTGGGACGACAGGAGCTCGCAGGCAGGGCATGCACAGACTTCTTCTCTTAGGGGCCAGGAAAATGAGGCAGACAGACAACAGCACTAAAAGCAGTAAAAGAAAACTGAAGAGAATTTCCAAAAGAGAGAGTGAGCATGGGTGAGCCAGTTAAGTGTTAAGTTGCTGTACTGAAGACAGAATGAGGACTAAGAGGCCCCGGAATCACCGGGGACCTTGACCAGATGCTACATTCCACTGAGTTCATATTCTGCTTGTTGATAACGGCCTATGTTTTTCTGACTTTCTAAAGAATTTTCCTCATACTTTGCATTATCACTTATCATATAGCATAGCACAGTTGTGTTTTTAATTCTCCCTTAGACAGTATCCTCCTCCTCAAATACCTAAACAAGAAACCCAACAATTATTTCTTGAATGAAGAGGAAAACCAATGGCTCACATAAAGAAGCAAAGAGAGAATGTTATGTTATTTAATGTTTCGTTTACCCACAGCAAAGCTAGATTCTTATATTTTAGGAAACCATCCAAGCATGAATGTCTCACACCTGTAATCCTAACACTCTGGAAGGCAGATGCAGGAGGATCACTCAAGGTCAGGAGTTCAAGACTAGCCTGAGCAAGAGCGAGGCCTCCATCCCTACTAAAAAATAGAAAAAATTAGCTGGGCATGGTGTGCACTGAAGTCCCAGCTACTTGGGAGGCTGAGGACAGAAGATCTCTTAGCCCAGGAGTTGGAGGTTGCAGTGAGCTGTGATGACACCACGGCATTCTAGCTGGGGCAATAGAAAGAGATCCTGCCTCAGAAAAACAAAACCAAAACTCCCATCCCCAACCCGGCAATAACAGTGCTGAAAGCAGCCCAAAGTGGAGTGTCCCATGGCCTAAGGTAGAATATGGGACAGGAAAGGGCTGGGGGCAATTAAGAGTTTTATTAGCAGGAATATAGCCGTGGGTGCAGTCAAGTCAAATCAGGCCGTGTTTGTGCTCCCGGCAGTGACAGAGAGTGACATGTATCAGAGATCACAGTGGGACAGCGCAGTCCTGGGGGGCTGCGGACATCCAGAAGGACAGGGAAGCATTCGCTCGCAGCAGATCAGCTGCCAGGATTTCTCCCGCAGCAGTATTTCCTACTCCTCTACTCTCCCTGAAAGGCCTGAGAGGAAACTCCACTGGCAGTCTCAGTCTCCTTCCCAAGCAGGCCACTGACACAGTCAGGAAAGGCACAAGGAGAATCGGAATGATAAAGACGCACGCACAATCCAGGCGTGAGCAGACTCTTGAGGACATAAACCCCATTTAAGGCAGAAAACAAGTTCAACAAATGCGGTACACACCCAAAGAAACAGAGTTGACATATAATAACAGGATTTTAAACTAAGGATGTTTGGGTCCACTTCTAGCCATGATGTAGTAACATGAACCAGATTTACTTTTCATTTAAAACAACTAGGAAACTGGTCAAAACAAATCAGGTGAGGTGTATAATCTCCTGGCTTTCTGCCTCAGGCACCTTCTAAACTAAGCAGGGCCAGGGATCCTAAGCAGAACATGGTTGTCTTGCTGAGCAAAGGAAACAGAAATTAGAATTCAAGAAGTCTGAGGTTTCTAGAAAATATAGGGCAAAGTTCTGGAGAAGAGGGAACTATGCAAAAAAAAAGGTAAGAAATCTGCCTGGGGTGCCCTTAAGTCTCTGTTAAGTACTAAGACGTTTGTGCCTAGGATGAAGTCCACTAAGGCTGGGCTAAGAATGACAGGGGCTGGGGGACTGGAGGGAGGTTCGGAGGGGTACTGTGAGCTGAATGGTTTCCAGACCTCACATATGGCTGAAAATCATTTAAACTTCCAGCACCCAAAGTGCAGAGTTTTCACTGATCATTCAAGGCATTCAGTAGAGACCTTAGAAGGATCATGCCTTAGTAGTGAGACTAAACTATCTCACTACTAGCGTAGCGTAAAGGCTACGCTAATCCCCACTCTAACAAAACATGAAATGACCAAACTCAACCGTAAGTAACTTTCATCTGCCTGACAAAGCTCCATACGGTTTTATACGGGAAGCAAATCCAAGGACTTGACAATGTAAAGTTCACAGTATCCAGCATCCCCCCCCCCCAAACAAAAATATTATTACACAGAACAAGAAGTAGGAGAATGTTACTTATAACCAGGAGAACAACGGAGAATAGAAACAGACTCAGAAGTTACAGAGATGGCTTGGCCCCCATAGCACAGTGGTTACAGTACTAGCCACAGACATCAAAGCTGGCAGGTTTGAACCCGGCTCGGGCCAGCTATAACAACAATGACAACTGCAACAAAAAATAGCTGGGCATTGTGGTGAGTGCTTGTAGTCCCAGCTACTTGGGAGGCTGAGGCAAGAAGCCCAACAGTTAGAGGTTGCTGTGAGCTGTGACACAACAGCACTCTACCCAGGGTGACAAAGTGAGACTCAGTTTAAAAAAAAAGAAGTTACAGAGATGACAGAATTATCAGATGATGTTCTAAGTTATTATAATTATATTCAAGTTCTTAAAAGGACACATTGTGGGTTGGGTGAGGTAGCTCATGCCTAATCCTAGTACTCTGGGAGGCCGTGGTGGGTGGATTGCCTAGTTCACAGGTTTGAGACCAGCCTGAGCAAGAGTGAGACCCTCCATCTCTAAAAATAGCTGGGTGTTGTGGCGCACGCCTGCAGTCCCAGCTACTTGGGAGGCTGAGACAAGAGAATCCCTTGAGCCCAAGAGTTTGAGGTTTCTGTGAGCTATGATGCCATGGCACTCTACAAGGGCGACAAAGTGAGACTGTCTCAAAAAAAGAAAACATTATGATAAGAGAAAAAAAAAATCTAGAGATAAATAAGTTATGTTTAACATCTCAGACACAGACTATCTCACATTTATAAAATAATAGGAAATGGGAAAAAGAACCAACTAAGGAACTTGGAAACAAAAAATCTAACTGCTAAAATACTAACTCAACAACTTGAGAAACTCGAAGCCTCAGGAGCTGACCTCACAAGAAATCCTCCAAGTTGGCGGAAAGTGAAGCCACAATAAAGATGACCCAAGTAATTCGAACTCCAGGCTTCCATGCAACAGGATAAGTACTCTGACTTCCATTCTGATAGAAATCTAGAGACCTGTCCTCTTTTTTTTTTGAGACAGAGTCTCAAGCTGTCACCCTGGATGAGGTCTCAGGCCCACAGAACCCCAGGCACAGTTTAGGAGCCGGATACCGCTTTGAAAACAAGAGGATTAAGCACATGGATGCTGGATACTCACAGGTCTCAGGCCTCAGACTTCAACATTCGTGAGGCCAAAACTATGACAACCAGGTTTTCACCCTCTGGGCAGAACCCTGGTAGAATCTTCTCCTGGTAATCTATCAACTCAAGTTACTCCCACCGCAACAAAGTGTAAAGATACAAACATTGAAAATCTCCAATATAAAAACACAGATCACCTTAACCATAAAACTCACAGCTGAAAAATCTCCACAACTGGTTTTGTTTTCAAATAGCTTCTTAGTTCCTCACTCTTAACTAGGAATTGACAACCAAATACATGTAGTAATCAACTAAAGAAACTTAAAATATATAGGGCAAAATAAACGTACCAACAGAAAAAAAAATCAACTTAGAAGAAAAAAGGCTATACAAAGAGAAGAAAGTATAACAAATTATTGTTCTCAGAGAGATAGAAGAAGATATTGTAAAATGATCAAATAAGAAAAGGGTGTTATTTTAAAAGGAATAATTAGGGAACAGAATAAACTCATAAATATTAAAAATGTGATAGCAACACAAAGATTGGAAGATAAAGCTGATGAAATCCCCGAGAAAGACAGCAAAAAGAAAGGAGAGCAAAAAGGAAAAGAAAATTAAAGGGCAATATCTGAATAATAGGAAATCCTGAAAGAGCAGACAGAGAAAATTAGGAGAAACCATCCACTAAATAACTCAAGGCGCTTCTCTAGACCCAAAGGCTCTAAGTTTCCAGATTGGAAGGACACACCAATAGCCTAGTGTCAAGAGTTAAAATAGACCCACAGCAAGGCACATCACTGTGAAATTACACAACACTGGGAGAAAAAGATCTTACAAGCTTACACGGAGAAAACAATAACAAAAAAGGATCAGGAATTGGATCGCTTTTGGTTTTTCAAAAGCAACCCTGGAAACAAGACAATGGAATATTGCCTGTCCTCATTACTCTGAAGGAAAACGATTTCCGACTTAAAATTCTATTCCCAGCCAAACTGTTAAGTATTATGGTAGACATGCAAGATCTCAAAACATGGACTTCTATACAGCGTTTCTTCAGGTTTTTGGTCAAATAAGTATCAGAGAGGCTTTCCCCGACCACTTTTTATAAACGAACAATCCTTTACCACACTTTGACCTCCTATCCCCTTTATATTCCTTATTTGCGTCTGAAACAATGACAGCACATTTTCCTTTCATCCCCCACAACCTAAAACATTCTCATTAAAACATAAGCTCCAAGAAGGCAGGGACTTTGTTCCCTGATGTGTTCTTAGCATCTACAACTGTGACTGACACACGACAGGCGTGTGTATATACCGCACCGCTTTGATAAAAATAAGTAATTCTACACAAGTAGGTAGTGGAGCAGGAGTACTATAAGACTATTTGTGTATGAGGATAATACAAAAGCATTTTCAAAATTACAAGAAAATACAATAGAAATAAAAGGTCTTCAGAGATTTCACTTTCTGAAAAAAGAAAAGATACTTGCCAAAGGAGGCTCCTCCCTACATGGACTGCGGTTTCCCCATTTTATCCTAAGTGGGCAATCTATCCCTCTCCTCACCTTAATTAAAAGATAAAATCTACCTCTTGTTCTCCCCTTTCACAAAGAATTAGCTTTCGCTGAATTAATTCAATCTTACTGAAATTTCTTAATATGTGCG
This sequence comes from Perodicticus potto, assembly GCA_963574655.1. NCBI lineage: Eukaryota > Metazoa > Chordata > Mammalia > Primates > Lorisidae > Perodicticus > Perodicticus potto. The sequence goes on from CAUYRH010108796.1 coordinate 13,112, forward strand.
TATGATTGACTTAACAGAAATTCTTCCTGAAAAAAACAGAAAATGAGGGAACAAATCACAGACTGCCAAAATCCTCACATTAACAGAATCCTGTTGGGTATGGTTACGGCCAAGATCAGAATAGCTGATGCTTCCCTCGCTCCCTTCCCCGTAGCCTAGCTACAGCTGCAGCTGCCAGACACGGGAGCAGCCCTGCTCACAGCACAGAATGTCAGCCCTGAGCCGTAACTGAAGGCAGGCTGCCAGTAATCAGCAGGAGAGAGCTGAAATCTAACACAGAAGTAACAGGAGAGGGGACTGCTTTTCAGAAACTTGTCTCTTTGATCAAGGCCTAATATGATTGTATTTCCAAACATGTGAATTTAAAAACAATTTTCTTAATCATCTCTGAAAAATCCATTCCATTCAGCAAATGTATGTTCAGAAACTCAAATTCATTTCCTGAGATTTATAGATATCAACTGTTCAACCTAGAAACTGACAGGGAACTCCCCGAGCAAGGGTCAAGGTGCTGATCTTTTAACTCCCCAGCCCTACTCACAGTATCAAACACATGGCACTTACTAAACCATACCAGCCCGTTATTTCTGAAGGCAGTGAGGCTCAGGAACATTAGTGGCACATACAAGGATGTTTACATTACAAGTTAATGGCAGAACTAAGACCAGCACACAGACCTTACTCCTGACTTTTCTGCTAATGTCTGACCCAATTTAAACAAAGGAGGGAGGGAGCATTAACAGCTTTGTGAATCAGGACTCATGCTGGCTTTCATGTAGTTGCTAGTCTTCCTAAAAGTTAACTAGAAAGATTTATAAATAATCCAACTAGATCTGAACTCTTTAAAGATAACTTTATTACACACAGCTAATACAAATTGAAAATGAAAGATCCTAAATTTTATATCTAAAGATAATCTAATTTAATCTCCATGAACTCAACATTTGTACACACCTTCTGAAGTACACCCTAATTTTGTTTTTTTCAGATTAATGAAGGTACAAACAATTAGGTTACAATGTCTGTGGATGTTAGGTGAGGTCCCTGCTACAGCTGTGTCCTGTACCCAGGAGGTGAGCCATGTCGTGCCCCTCAGTGGGAGCACACCAGTCACCTGCCCCCCTCCCCCCAACTTGAATTACATTGAGTTTTTCTCTTGTTCGGGCAGGTATTAGTTCATCTACTTGTTTCATAGTAGTATTGAATACGTCAGATACTTGATTTTTTGTTCTTGTGGTTCTTTACTAAGAAGAATGTTCTTCAACTCCATCTAGTTTAATACAAAAGATGTAAAGTCTCCATCTTTTATGGCTGAATAGTATTCCATGGTATACATATACCACAGTTTATTAAACATTCATGGGTTGATGGGCAATTGGGTTGTTTCCACATCTTGGTCCTTATAAATTGAACTGTGATAAACAATCTAATTAGTGCAAATAGCCTTACAATAAAATGATTTTTTTTCTTCTGGAGAGGTGCCTCATAGTGGAATTGTGTGGTCTAATGGTAGGTCTATTTTGAGTTCTTTGAGGATTTTCCATCCTCTTTCCAAAGAGGCTGTACTAGTTTGTAGTCCCACCAACAGAGTGCACCCCAATTTAATATCTTTCTACACGGACATCTACCCCTCAGCTTTGTGAAAGCACTTGCCTATACGCTTGCACAGCAGATCAGGGTCAGTCAATAATATTTATACAACATGTGCCTGGACGGGAAGACAGGGAAGGTCATTATGCCAATTCCATACCAACTTTTGATTTTATACTGAAGGCAGTGGGAGCCACAGAAATATTTTAAGCAAAAAAATGACAAGGATCAGATCTATATTACAGAAGATCATTTTGATAGAAATATGGTAGACAGAAGAAGGACAAGTCTGTGGCAGTAAAACCTTAGGCTAGTGAAGAAATTCAAGTGAGAAATGCTGAAGGCCTGGACAAAACAACGACGGAACAAACTGGAGAAGGGAGAGAAGATTTAAGCAATACTGAACTAGGACTCTGGTTAATAATAAGTTAAAAAAAATTAAAACTTAACTTAGCTTCATACCAGCTATATAAAGTGAGTGAACCTTCAAAGTTTATTTAAACTCTTAATAGAAAACAGATGAACTACTTCCCAAACTACCTTTAGGCTGCTAAGATACAAACAGAAGAACACAAAAATTGTCTCTTAGGCTCTCTGAGTAACCAAGTATCTAAAGGTATTTTGGCTAAAACAAAGCCCATTTTCAATTACACAGCTGGCATCCTAATATATTACTACTGAAAGGGAAAGACAGGAAATGAATCAATAAACCTCAGGCACATGCTCAGCCTGGAGAGACACAGCATATCAAGGAGCAGAAATCTACAAACAAAGGCCCTGGGTAATTCAAGTACTAGGCCGGAATCTGCTGACTGCCGGTTTAATTGTTTGAACAGTGCCCAAATTGTCTGACGAGGTGACCACCCTAGGATTTCTGTACCACTTACTGCACGTGACCACATGAACAAACATGAGAAATAGTTCTAAAGAACGTAGGAATCTTGAATAACTTGGATTTATCACACCTATGATTCCAAAAGAAAAATGTAAAGTCAGAAGCTTATCATATTTACAAATAACCAAAGGCTCTTTTAAGTAAATTCATTTGCGATTTCCTACTCCATGTGGCCAGACCAAGAAAACAATACCCTGCCGACATGAGCACGGACAGCAACGTAAGAATCAGAAAACCAGTTACCCAGATTCAATGCATGTGTGTTGTGATTCGCCATTATACTCTGAAAAGGTGATGTTAAAGGAGGGGTGGGAGCTAGAAAAAAAGAAAGAAACTGCAGGGTAGGAACCACCAGTAAGTGCTCAGTATACCAGAGCAAGCCAATTTTCTGCCTTGATTCAGTTAGAATTTCATCATTTATGTTTATCTCCCAAAGAATAAATCAACAGAAAACTCCTTTCAAAAACTGAACAAAGAAGACTACTTAACCTGGCAGTGTGCTCTCCTGTTGGCTTCACCGAGTAAACAAGGGCTGCAAGGCCAGAGCAGACTATTACACCATTTATCCAACAGGTATTTACTTATAAAACACTTTGTGTTGTGCTTGGTCCTCTGCAAAAGCTTACAATCTATTAGAGATAAATAACAATGAAAGGCAGAAATAGATAAATTCTGAAATGAGTTGTACAAGAAAGAGAACTACAATGCTCTCAGAAGAGGAAATCAAAGTGGACTGGATTAACTGAGATTTTATTGAAAAGATGCAACTTCAGCTAGAACTTGTTAAAAAGGCAGGATTTGAATACGTAAAGAGCAAAGGGCTATCAACATGAACACAGATTTTGAAACAGAAACTTACATGTTCTATTTTGAGAACCAATATGAAGATAAGCTTAGTTATGGGTTTTGTGGGAGGAAATCAGATTTGGACATTAGATGATTTGGTAAAAAGTTCACTGGCCAAAATATATATATATATATATATTTTTGTAGAGACAGTGTCTCATTTTATCGCCCTTGGTAGAGTGCTGTGGTGTCACAGCTCACAGCAACCGCCAACTCCAGGGCTTAGGTGATTCTCTTTCCTCAGCCTCCCGAGTAGCTGGGACTACAGGGGCCTGTCACAAGGCCCAGTTATTTTTTTGATTTTTTTTTTTGCAGTTCGGCCGGGGCCAGGTTTGAACCGGCCACTCTCGGTATATGGGACCGGAGCCCTACTCTCTAAGCCACAGGCGCTGCCCCAGTTTCCAAAATATTGAAAACAGGAACCCAAATGCTTCTTCCATTATATAAAGTTGGAAATCAAGGACCAAGCTACAGATTATAGTAGGAATAGTTATACCCACTGTAGTGGACAAAACTATTAAATGCTTGCCCCTGTTTCTAGTCTTTAATGATAGCATTATCATCAAGATTCAATTCAATTCAATGACATGCTTGAGATGAGGGTAGGGCAGAGAGTCCTTCAAGCAGAAGAAACAGGAACGTGCTAAGTCACTCAGACAGACGTGGCTTGTTAAGTTCAAAGAACTTTAAGCAGGTACATAACCTGTTAGTACACGAAGTCAGAGGACAGCTTCAAACTCTAGTTATGCCACTTACATGTTCCTGTGACCCTGGACAAACTGTTAAACCTCTTTGTCCCTCAGCTTCCTGTACTGTAAAGCAGGTATATTAATAGTGCCTATCTTCCAAGGTTTTTGAGAGGATTAAATGACTTATACATGTAAGACTTAACACAATGCCTGACACATGGTAAGTGTTCAAGAAATGACAACCTTGATTTTTTGTTTGTTTGTTTTTGAGACAGTTTCTCGCTCTACTGCCTGGATTGGAGTGCAGTGGCAACACTGCAACCTCCAACTCTCAGCCTCAAGCGACCCTCCTACTTAACCTCCAGGGACCCCAGGTGCGCACCCCTATGCCCGGCTAAGACTCTTTTTGTAAAGATGGGTCTGGTTGTGTTGCTCAGGCTCAGCGTTATTATTATTTTTAGGACAAGCTGTATAGAGTGTAATGATCCTTGATGACCTTGTTAAGGATTCTAGACTTAATTCTCAAAGCAATTTAGGTCCCTGAAAAATTTTAGCAGGAAAAGATTTTTATTTTTAAAAGATGACTTACTTAGTACCTCTATAAAAAAACCCCAAAGGAAAAATTTATTTTAGAATTTAATACTAAAAAAATTTTTGCTTTGAAGAATAAGTATCTTTCTTTCTCTTAAAAAAAATTCTATAAGTGACTATATCTTCTTTTCACTTTGACAGCCAGAAAGCTCAGAGCCAAACCTGAAGCCGTCGGCCCTTGCTGCCTGCATGTTTGTGCCCCTTTCCCCCAACGACTGTCTTTACTCTAATATGTGTCTTCTGATCTCTTTCTCATTATTTATATTTCATAAGTTTTTCTCCTTTAAAACTACTTCAACTCTTTGTGGAAAGAGGTATAGCATACTTCACCAAACAAAAACAAAGTGTAAGCACCACAGCCTCCTAGCGCATGAATCATGCCACCACAATTGCTCTTTTGGTATAAACTTAGTCAGACGGAGCAAGAAAACCAGATGGCACAGGAAAGCGCTCTCTATGCAAGAAGCAGGAGATGAGGGGGCGCAAAGACCCAAGGCCTTACCTGAATCAGCAGGGCACAGTCAATGCCACTGTGCCGGGAGCAGAAGAGGACCTGCCAGTGGCAAGCTGCGGGGACTTAAGTCTGCAGACTCCAGGCGAGGGTTTTCATGTTTTTATACATGAATGTTTTTCCCTAAAGTACTTCAGCCTTTTCATTACCTTCGGCCCTTCCACTGTTCCATTTTGCCAGCTCATAAGGCCTCTTTGTTGGCTCAGTAATCTCCTCCTAAACTTGGATCTCACAACCAGCCTTTTCAAGGACCTCTCTGACCTCGGCAATTCTTACCTGCATTTACTCTCCCACCACTCTAATCCCCAACCTGGGACATTTACTCCTATCTTCTACCTTTCCTCCCCTGGGGTTGAAAAGCACTGCTAACTGTGAGTCTACCGTAAACTCCCTCCCTGCTAATTATCGGTCCTTTTATTCATCCCTTGACTATCATTTGAATACGGCCAACTGTTTTAAACTTTTCCCACATTCCAGTGTCTAATGTACTGCTCTTTCCCTGATGTCTCATCTGCTACATTACAGGATAAATTAAATCCATCCTATTTCAACAAACACACACTCCCTCTATTCCACTACAAAGCATCTCTGTAGCCATATTCTTGGCAAATCTCCGATCCTCACTGTTAACTACACAGAAGGGGCGTCCCCTTTTCCATGCTGACCACTCCTGCTGTGCTCTCCGTCTCCTTATCTCTGCCCCGAGACCTTGCCTCACCAATTGTCTGCTCTTTCCTGCCTATATTCATTTATTTTCTGGCTTCTTCAGACACCAAGACCATGACACAGTAACAAACCACATCACAATACTGAATCCTACAGACTGGGAATCCCCTCAACTCTTTTCTTCTCTCCTTTCTACCTTGAAAACCGGAAAACGTAGTTTTATAATACCCGCCTCCCTTTTCTCATCATCCATGAGTCCTTAACCTTTCGAAATCTGGTTGTAACTTCCGGATAATTGAAAGTAATTTCTTTAAAGTGATTGGTGATCTTTCAATAGCCAAATACCCCATTTCACTGCAACTTTCTTTGACTAATTAGAAGAGAAAGCACCCTTATTTCTCAAAACACTCTTCTTCTTCATTAATTCCTTTCTTCTACCTGCCTTTTAAATGAAGGCATAATCAAAAGACTTCTTAGCCTTCTTCACTGTGAAATCTCATTATTAATTACAGCTTCACTCATCATTTCGATGGAGTTAATTTTCAAACCCCTATTACTAAACCCTTCATTTTTGAGAGAGAAAAGATTTATTGAGGTATAATTTATGTATAATAAAATGCAATTTCTCAGGTGGTTTCTTAGACGGGATCTGATAATTATATATTCTGCATAACCACCATTCAAAACAAAAATAATCATTTCCATCACTCAACATAGTCCCCTCTGCTCTGGCCCCTTTTCAGTGAATTCTTTTTTTTTTTAAGAGACAGAGTCTTACTTTATCACCCTCAGTAGAGTGCTATGGCATCACAGCTCACAGCAACCTCCAACTCCTGGGCTCAGGCGATTCTCCTGCCGCAGCCTCCCGAGTAGCTGGGACTTCAGGCACCTGCCACAACGACCGGCTATTTTTGTTGCAGTTTGACGAGGGCCGGGTTTGAATCCACCATCCACTGTGTATGGGGCTGGAGCCCTACCCACTGAGCCACAGGCAACGCCCTTTTCAGTGAATTCTTCCCTTTCCCTGGAAACAACCACTTTCCAGCTTAAAACCGTCTGTTAGTATTGCCTATTCTAGAACTTCATGTAAATGGAACCATATACAGTACACGTATGTACTTTGTTGTGCCTAGCTTCTTTTGCTCAGCACAGTCTCTGTAAGATTTATCCAAGTTACTGCAGGTGTGAACAGTTCCCTCTCTTTCACTGCTGAGTCATTTCCCACTGTATTGCTACCACAGTCTGTCTGGGACATATTCTCCTGTTGATGACCACTTAGGTTGCTCCTGCTTTGAGTGAAGAAAGGTTGCTACGAATATTCTTGTACATATTGTTTTATGAACATTTGTTTTCATTTTCTTGGGTAAATTTCCAGGAATAGAACTGTTATGTAATTGGGTAGATGTATGTTTAACTTCATAAGAAACTGCCAGACAATGCTTCCAAGTGGATGTACCATTTTACACCCCACCAGCAATGAATGAAGGTCCAGTTGCTTCACAGCCTCCCTAACACACTGTCAGTCTTCAACTTCAGTCATTCTAGTTGATGTGATGTGACCTTACTATGGTTTTTAATTTGCATTTCTCTGATGACTAATAATGTTGGGTAATTTCTCACATGCTTATTGGGCATCTGATTATGTTTTGTGATGTGTCTGATCCAGTCTTTTGCCCATTACTAAACTGGGTTGTTTATCTTTCTGTTGCTGAACCTAAGTTCTCTTTTGAATTGTGTTTGCTTCCGTATCTTCAATTGTGAACTGTCCATATCAAGCTTATGGCCTGATTTTATCTCCAAAAGCATATCTAAAATCTAATTTGCTATTTTTTACTCTGAAAACAGATCTATATATTATTGTCAACCACACAACCAATAAATACTCCTTAATCATGTTTGCTTTAAAAACTTAATCCTTGGTATTTGCTTCTTGACAAACGTTAGGAAGTCTTGAGATGTGATGGAATATAATTATGAACATTATAGGTTCTGGGACTGCCTAGTTCAAATCCAGACTCTGTCACTTATTCACTGTGTGACTTTGAACAAATTACTGATTCAGGGCCAACATTAGAGGGTTTTTTTTTTTTTGTTTTCTTTTTCAGACAGAGTCTCACTTTGTTACCCTTGGTAGAGTGCCGTGGTATCACAGCTCATAGCAACCTCAAACTCTTGGGCTCAAGTGATTCTCTCTCTTTTTTCTTTGCAGTTTTTGGCCAGGTACGGGTTTGAACCTACCACCTCCGGTATATGGGGCCGGCACCCCAATCCTTGAGCCACAGGCGCCACCCTCAAGTGATTCTCTTGCCTTTACCTCCCCAGTAGCTAGGACTATAGGCACCCGCCACAACGCCCGGCTATTTTTAGAGACCAGGTCTCGCTTTTGCTCAGGCTGTGTAGAGTGCTAGGACTACAGGCATGAGCTACCATGGCTGGTCTCCTGAGAAGGTTTTTGTGAGGTTTAAATAAATAAATCAAGTACTTTAAATAGTACCCAAAAAAAGGGATTGCTAATAAATATCAGTAGCTGTTATTTTTAGAATTGGAAATGCCTCTTGTTTATAAATCTTTTTCAGGATTCTGACAACAAACATCTTAACCAGGCATTCAGCCTCTCATATCTACACAATTAAAATAGTCTCCTATATGGTGTCTTTCCTCCCCCTCTAATTCAGACTATACACACTTCTGGATGTATCTTTCTTTAAAAAATGCCTTTATGCACCTCATCACCTCCTGGCTCACTCGTGGCCACTCCAGTCTCACAACCTTGACCCCTTATCCTAACAGTCAAGGTTTCCCACAACTGATCCTTACACATCTCTTAACATATGCTTCTTACATACGGGGGTGGGATTAGAATTCAAAAGGGATTCAAAAGATTGTGCCTAAAATAGAGAAAAATTCAGAAATAGCAATACAAGCATATGACTTAGGGAAATGGAGACAAATCCAAGCTGACAGCTAGAAGAAGTGAAAGTGGTTGTCTCGGGGGAGGAGGAGGAGAGGGTGGAAGTGGCAGGAGAATGGGAGACATTATTTCTCTAATAAACCTTGCAGAATTATTTGACTCCTTAAACGAACACTAGTATATGTTTAACTTTTACAAAATAAAAACTTGTGAGATAGAAATCTACAGCCCAAGAGATACTCATAGAAGAGAAGGCAGGCAGGCAGATTCATTAACTCAAGCGGACAGTGTAATCTGCAATTTGGTTGCCCATACCTAAGCCTAATAAATAGACGTATGCAGGGAACAGCTGGGCATATCCACTCACACAAGAGCAGAGGAGATACTCTGTTGGCAGACTAAGGGATCTGGATTTCAGCCAATAAGTAATAGGAAGGTTATGGAACACAGTTGTGATATAATTTAAATAATGCTTTAGGAAGATTAAATAGGAATTACATAGAAATGTACTTGACTGGAGAAGAAAGAGGGTAAAATGAGGGATTCACTAATTGAGACGGGAAGTGGTGAAAGCCTACAGCAGGGTGATGACTGGGGAAACAGAAGGATTTAATTTTAAGTCATCTCGAAAGAACACAGAGTATGATTTACTAGCCAACTAAATACAAAACTAAGAGAATGAAAAAAGTAGGAAACACAACATCCTCCTAGCACAGAGTCGGAATAACTGTAAAGTTAAATAGTGATTCCAAAGTTATAAGCCTGAAAGACAAACCTTAAAATATAATTCAAACACAGAGTTCAATACTCTATAAATGGTTCTTTCTCACCTAAGTCTCCAATTGACTTACAACATTTTGGGCTCAATTCACTTAAAATCTTACACGGTAGCCTCCCGCCCCTTATCTGCAGGGGATACATTCTAAGAAACCACAGATAGAACCAAAACTTATGTACACTATGTGCACGTCTGTATGTACATACATACCTATTTGTAAATTAGGCACAGTGAGAGACTAACAATAATTACGTATAATAAAATAGAACAATTATAACAATGTACTGTTAGAAAAGTTATATGAATGTGGTTTCTCTTTTCCTGAGTATTTTGATACTTTCAGGCCATGGTTGACCTCCAGTAACTAAAATTGCTGAAAGCTGAATTTCAGGTACGGGGACTAACACACATAATTTTCACTACTTGATTAACGTTATTTGGGCTGCATCTTTTCATTTCTATTTTAATAACCTCCTTCCCTCCCACTTTCTTAGCTAGATTCCTTATCCTAACCGTTCTTGGTCACTGATCTCTCTTGTTTCTACCTCCAAATCAGCATGATGTCCAACTCTTCCCACCCCCACGGGCTACACTGAAAGTTTAGGCAAGTTGCTCTGAGTGAGAGTGTGTGTCTATACGTGTGTGTAAACCTCGAGACGACCTGTGAGCACGGGCAGCATAAAGAACCATCCTTACAAGGAGACCTTAAGAGCAAGGGATATTTAAGGGCCAAGAGTAGTAACAAAAGGATCTACACTGAGCTTTAATTCTTTTACTGAAAACTATTTGCATGCTATTACCTCATTTTCAAAATAACTTTTTTGTAACTATTGGTCATTACAGAAAACTCAGAAAATAGAGATAAATAATTATGTTTGTGACTTAGGAAGACAATTTTGGAGACAGCATAAAATAGAACAGTTGGGAGACGATTACACAATACAGACAAGGAGGAGTAAGGACCTTGACTCGAGGTATTAACAGTGGGTATGAAAATCAAGAATTTCTCTGAGAAATATTTAGGAAGCAGAACAGGCAGGGTTTAAAACGTCATCTGAAGAGTGGGTACAGAAAAGGAATTGATATCAACATCAAGCTTCCCAGATGACTTTAGACGACTTTGTAAATGATGAAGCCAAGTAAGGGAAAAGGGAGAAACAGCTTTTTGTGGGAAAAGACAATTTGAGTTCTGTTGGCTACAAACTGTATGACAAAGTCCAAGTAAATAAAAATAAACTGGCTTAAATGATCTCACATTCCCTTTAAACTAAGATTTTTTTCCATTCTAAGTTAGTGAAGACTATCCAAAGATTTCATCATCTTTTTAAATTAAATTCTATCATTCATTATTTTCAATGTTCAAGAAATTAACTGTACCAGACAGTACAAAATAAGATAACTAGCATTTACTGCTTATTCTATCTACATCAGATTCTTCTTTCCTGAACTTACATCACAAGATATTGTACCTAAAAAATAAACTTCGTATGTTAAAAGTTCCCAAGTTATGCTGCAACTTATGTACAATAATGTGATCCAAAGCTGTTTTTAAGGTCTTAACAACAAAGAACGATTTAGACCATGCCATTTCCATACAAAGGACACCTAACGTGTAACAGCCATCTCAGTTTACTCATAAAACTACAGCCCAAAGCTATAAAAATATTCCTTTAGGAAAAGACTTAAAAGTCCTTCCCTTAACCCAGTGTCCCTACTACCCACCTCCCATTTCTTTTTTTCTTGAGACAGTGTCTCGCTATGTTGCCCTTGGTAGAGTACTGTGGTGTCATAGCTCACAGCAACCTCAAAGTCTTGGACTCAAGTAATCCCCCTGCCTTAGCCTCCCGAGTAGCTGGGACTACAGGTGTGCAACACAACGCCTGCTTGATTTCTCTATTTTCAGTAGACACGGGATGCCACTCTTGCTAAAGCTGGTCTCCAAGTCCTGAACTCCAGCCATTACCCCGTCGACCTCCTGGACTGCAGCCTCCCCTTTCTTTGCTCCCTCTTTGCAGCACAGCTCCTTGGAAGCGTTGTTGACTTTACTCTCAGCACTGTTCTTCCCTCATTTGGTCCTTAAGTCCCCTCAATCTAGCTTTTGGCCAAGTCACTCTGCCAAAACTGCTCTTAGCAACTTGCCAAATACAAAGGTCAATTGTCAGTCCTCATCGTTCTTGATCAGCATTTGTCAAAGATATTCCTTCTATCCTTCTGAAAACACTTGGTTCACTTGGTTTCAGGACATCACATTCTCTTAGTTTTCCTCCTTCTCTTCCTTCTTTGCTGGCTTCCTAGCCTTTTAACGTCGAGTGCCTCAGGGGTCCGACCTTGCTCTTTTCTATAATTATATTTAACACTTAGGTTCTTGCCTGTCAAGAAATCCTACTGACTCTATTTCCAAAACACTCTGAGTCTGACCACTATGCCCACCTCCGCACTGCCGCCCTGGTCTGGGCTCTCACCGTCTTCACGGGGCCCTCTGCAGCACCGCCTACCTCCTCTCCGTTTCTACCCTTTCCCATCTTCGGCACAGCAGCCACAGTGATTCCTTTACAATGTTAAATTAGAGGCAGTCACTTCTCTGCTAAAACCCTGCTGAAAATGGCTTCCTAATTTTAAGCCAGGTATGAGCCAAAGTCCTCACGATTGCCTAAAAAGCACCCAGATCTGTTCCACCACTGCGTCCCGCTCACCTTTCGGGTCCCACCTCCTACTGTTCTTTCCGGCCTTCCCTCTGACTGTCGCTCTCCAGCCACACTGGCCTCCTTGCAATTTTATGAACACACCAAGCAGAGGCCTCTCCGTGGACAACCTCCTCTCTCCTGTATCTAACGACTTTCAAGCCTTCACCACACGCCCCGGAGGCCTTCCCTGACCACTGATGCCACCGGCTCTCCCGCCTCCTATCCTCGCTTTATTATTTCCATAGCATTTACCACCATCTAACATACTACATAATTCACTAATTCTGTTTGTCGTCCTTCCACACTAGAATGTAAGGTCCATGAGAGTAGGATTTTTGTCATTACAGTTATCTTACCACATAGAACAGTATGTGACACAGAGCTGGTTTTCAATAAAGATCTCTTGAAAGACTGAATTAATGAGTAAGTGAATGTAAGAAAGAAAAGGAAAGAAAGAGAAAGAAAAACCCAAAGAAGAAAAGAAAGGAAAAGAAGACACTTGGCCAAAATAAGTTCATAGTGAATATGGTGTAGGCAGCATGTAACCCTGATCTACCTGGTGTCAGAGCCCACACCATTCTATTACAGCATCAGTTAAGATGCTACTAAGTAGGACTTCCATTTGATCCCACAGTCCCATTACTAGGTATCTACCCAGAAAAAATATTATTTTACCATAAGGATATTCGCACGGGGATGTTTATTGTAGCTTAATTCACAATTGTCAAGATGTGGAATCAATCCAAGTGCCCATAAACCCATGAACGGATTAATAAACTATGGTATATGTATACCATGGAATACTATTCAGCCATAAAAGAAGACAGAGACTTCATGTCTTTTGTACTACCTAGATAGAGTTGGAGAACATTCTTCTTAGTAAAATATCACAAAAATGGAAAAGCAGGTATCCAATGTACTCAATGCTAATATGAAACCAGCAGGTGAACAGATACACACTCCCACAACAGAAACATACAATGAAATTCAAGTGTGGGGAGGAGGACCGGTGCTCCCACCTAACGGGCACAACGTCAGGGTACATATGGCTCAGCTCTAGGGTGAGGGGCACAACTACAACCTGGACTTTACCTACAAATGCAAACAATGCCAAAAAAATCATTTGTACCCTGATATTAATCTGAAAAAAAGATGCTACTAGTTGAAACAAATATCTTAAGAATTAAAACAAGCTCATTAAGCAGAGGCATTAAAAAATAAGAAAGGAATTTTTTTCAGGCAATCTTTTCTGAAACACAAGAAGCTTAATCAGAACTATTTAATTCAACTGCAAATAGTACATTTTTCAAAACTATTAAAGTGTATATTATTCTCCTTAAAATACCTAAAATTAACAATAATTTTGAGAGATTTGAGAATTCTGCTTTAGGCTAAGATGAAGTAACAGGGACCCCATTTACTTTCTTGCCTGAAACAACCTCCCCACACCAACTACAACAAAAGCACATAATGTATGAGGCAATGGTTTATAAGACACTGGACATCAGGCAAAAAAGAAGAGTGGTCTCTGAGAAATAGGCAATAAATGAGGTGAGGCCATACGGGTCCCCACCAATGCCCTGGGAGGATTCTAGGCCACAGCACAGGGAGGGGACACCGGGGGTCCAGCAATGTGCTTGAGTTGAGAAGACAGAGCTGACGGTCTGGGGAGAACAGGAGAGAGGTCACAAGACAGAGTCCTGTAGAAGAAAGAGGTAAAAACAGTACTCCAAAGATCTGCAGAGGGACCCTCTGAACACTCAGGAGAGTACGGAAACTGCCCAAGGCCAGAAAAAGAACCATCTGACAGGCTGAGAGAGAACGCTGCCCAGTACTTACCCAGAGCAGGAACAGTGCCTATTCCTATTGGTCAAGCTAAAGAAAGTCCTCAGAGTACTCAGAAGTGGGAAATAATCAGACCTAGACTAAGCACTGGTCCTGTCATAAAGGCAGGATCAACCTATTCCCAAGTCACTTAACTGCATCCAGAACAAAGCTCAAGACAATTTAAAGTAACACAAAAATATGTGGTGTTCAAGGTAAAACTGGCAGTGTCTGGCATCCGATCAAACACTACCAGGCATGTAAAGAAGCATGAAAATATAACTAAAACTGAGGAGAAACATCAACCAACTAAAACTGATCCAGAACGGACAGAGAAACCAGCATTAGCAAATATGGACATTAGAAGCTAGTATAACTGCATTCCAGGTGTTCAAAAAACTAAGTAATGATGTAGAAGGAATAATCAGGGTCCTAGTCAAGTTGACAGAGAAGAAAACTATGGTGTCTGAGATGAAAAATACATGGAATGGAATTAATGGCAAATTAGACATCACAGAAGAAAAGATTAGTGAACTCGAAGACAGAGAAATACTGTAGCAACCATCTGGAATGAAATGCAGAGAGAAAAAGAAATGTTTAAAAACACAAAGGAGGCAGGCAGCGCCTGTGGCTCAGTGAATAGGGTGCTAGCCCCATATACTGAGGGTGGAGGGTTCAAACCAGGCCCCTGCAAAACAAAAAAATAGCCAGGCATTGTGGTGTGCACCTGTAGTCCCAGCTACTCGGGAGGCTGAGCCAAGAGAATAGCCTAAGCCCAGGAGTTGGAGGTTGCTGTGAGCTGTGTGACACCACAGCACTCTACCAAGGGCGATAAAGTGAGACTCTGTCTCTACAAAAAAATAAAAACACAAAGAAGGTATCAGTGAGCTCTGGGACAATTTCAAACAGTCTTATATCCATTTGACTGAAATCTCTGAAGGAGAGAGAGGAAGGACTGAAAAATTAGAAAATAATGGCTGAAAATTTTCCAAATTGAATGACAACAATACATTCGCAGATCCAAGAAGCTCAATGAACATAAAACATAAGAATCATAAAGAAAACCACACAAAGTCATCATAATTAAAGTGTTGAAACCAATAATAAACAGAAATTCTTAAAAGCAGCCAGAGAAAAAAGGCACTTTACATACAGCAGCATAAAGAAAAAGATGGCAGCGACAGCAGATTTCCTGCAGGAAATAGTACAAATGAGAAGACAGAGACACGATGTCTCTAAAATACTGAAAGAAAAAAAGGTCAGTCTAGAATTCTTTTTCTTTTTTTTTTTGAGGCAGAGCCTCAAGCTGTCACCCTGGATAGAGTGTCGTGGCATCACAGCTCACAGCAACCTCCAATTCCTGGGCTCAAGCGAGTGTCCTGCCTCCGCCTCCCAAGTAGCTGGCGCCCGCCACAACGCCCGGCCATTTTTTGGTTGCAGCCGTCATTGTTGTTTGGCGGGCCCCGGGCTGGATTCGAACCTGCCAGCTCAGGTGTACGTGGCTGGCGCCTTAGCCCGTTGAGCCACAGGCACCGGGCCAGTCTAGAATTCTATACCTAGGCAAGTATTTTTCAAAAACAAAGACAAAATAAAGATTTTTTCTGACATACAAAGGCTGAATGATTTCATCACAAGCAGACACATAAAAGAAGCACTAAAGAAAATCCTTCAGGCAAAAGGAAAATGGCACTTGATAAAGACATGTGTCTACACAAAAGAATGAAGATGAAAACAGGTAGGCTTCATGTAGAAATACAGAAATGGTAAATTACACTGGTAAATATATGTAATTTTAAAAACAAAATTAAAATCTCTCTAAAAGATAACTGTTTAAAGAAGAATAATAATACCATATTGTGTTTTATAAATTAAGTGTAAGTAAAATATGACAACAAGAACAGAAAAGCCAGGAGAGCCAAAATAAAAGTACATTATCATAAGGTTCTTATTCTATACGTGAAGTTTTAAAAACTGCTTGAAGGTAGACTGTGTAAGATAAAGACCTGTACATCAATGTTCATAGCAACTTACAAATAACAGCCCAAAACTAAAACCAACCCAAATGGCTATCAACAGATGAATGGATAAACAAATCGAAACAAAGGAATACTACTTGTATACATTCCAAGGAAGACTGCCTTAGGGAAATAAAGAAATTTCTTTTATTTTACAATAAAAAGAAATTATATGTTGCTATACACAATTACATGGATGAATCTCAAAATAATTATACTGAAGGAAAGAAACCAGACAAAAAGAGTACATCCTCTATGATTACATTTATATAAAACTCTAAAAGATACAAACTTAATCTATAGGAGCAGAAAACCAATCAGCAGTTGCCTGAGTAAGGGATGGAGCAAGAAAGTTACAAAGCGGGTACAAAGAAACTTTTGAAAGTGATAGGTGTTTTGATCATGATGACAGTTACAAAAATGCGTACCAAAACTTAGATTGTATACATTAAATATGTGCAATTTATTGTATGTAAATTATTCCTCAATAAAGCTGTGTAAGAAACAATTCTGGATTTAAATTTAGGTTTAGTATTCTGGCTTCACAGAGTAGATACTTTAGATGAAAATCTGAACAGAATGTTCATGATTTGTAAGGGCTAGAAGGGGTCATAGAGAATAATTAGTCAAATACTTCCTTCTTAGATGTAATGGAACCAAGTCCCAGAGAGGGACAGAGATGTGCCTGAGCCTTACAAACACAGTGAGTACCTTACTGAGCTGTAAGACCCACGGTGACAGAGACTGTGGTTTTTAAGATACCACTGTATCCCAATACCATTCATGCAGATTATTGACCTTTTCAAATCAATAAAAAATTTATCAAAAAACTTACCAAAAATTTCTCCATTTTTGGCATATTCTGTCACAAGGTACAACATACTTTTGGTCTCCATTACCTATTGGTAAATAAGTCCATATTAGTTTGACAGAAAAGTACTACAATCTACTACAACATTCTATGGGGTTACCTAAATTGAAACTACTCATAAAAGAATCCAAGTTATGAACAGTTCTGAAGCTGGCAAAGTTTACAAGCCTGCTGATAACCTCATAGAAACATTTTTTGAAAACTCTACATCCTTGCTCTTCTAAGCACAGTCCATTAATCAGCATTGTCCAGAACTGCATTAGAGATAAAAATAACGAGACAGACCACAGACCATCTCCATCGGGTCATCTCAGTCCCCATGTCATAGCTACTGAGTAAGAATTTACATTTTAACAAAATCACCGGGTGATTTTTGTGCATATTAAAGTTTGAGAAGTACTGACATAGGTAATAGGAGTTTTGAAGGTCAACTTTTCAACATGTTCTTACTGATTTTTCTAGTCCTATGTTTTCATGGTAGATTCTGATTAACAAAAGAATAAAAGAATTTAGTTTATCTGGCCTGTACCCTAGCAAATCTGGAACAATGTGATATTCCTACTATACTTTAATATTGTTACAAAGTACTATAATTTCAAAACCTAGTTCAAAAGTTTCATCTTTGTATCTTTGCTGTCGTACACTTTTATTTAGTTTTTTTTAGGTTCAGAAAGAGTGTCTTTGTTGCAACTTTGATTTTTCAAACTATAATGAACAGATGTCTATTTAGAAAGAAAATTAATTTTTAGATTTAATATGAGCAAGTTTTAGACTCCTTCTCTGTAACACTCTTTATCTGCTATCTACTGAAAGGCTGAAAATTAATTTTGCTTTAAGATGTAGGTTTAGGGCTACTGCCCAGACCAGAATATTAAGAGCTACCTATAATTTGGTTAAATAAATCAAATAGTGTATCAATTTTAACCCATTATTTAGTTCAAATAAAGACAGAATTATGTAAATCATCATAGTTTTATCTTTAGCTTATGGTTCATCAGTAACTTTGAAGAACATGACACTTTTTGAAAGAGATGGGGTCCTGCTATGTTGCCCAGGCTAGAGTACAGAGGTTATTCACAGGCGTTATCATGGCATACTATGGCCTTAAACTCCCGGGCTCAAGAAATCCTCCTGCCTCAACATCGCAAGTAGCTGGCTCTATAGGTACAGGGCACCACACCTGGTTAATCTGGTATATATTTAGATTTGATCTAAGAGGACTCTGTAGTTTAAGAATTTTTAGGAAATGTTTTAAGTGGTACATCATAGCCTCTCATTCTTAGGAAGCATATCTCTTACATTTTTTAAATTACAAATCTCTATCAGTAAGATATGTGTACATATACGCATTGTCTACGTTCACATAGACGCATGTATATAAGCATTTATGTGTATGTACAGACATATTAATAGCATAAATGTGCCAAGATTATACATTATAAATGCACACAAGAAGGCAAATAAAAACAATAAACATAGCAAGAAATAGTAATAATTTCTTCTTATACTCCCAAGGACATTTATCCATTTGACTACACACAGCAGTGTGCAGCTCTCTGATTTATAAGAAAAGGTCCTGATTTGTAAGCCAATTTCTATGGTGTAAATATTCCTACCAATGCTGATTTTAAGTTACGAATGTAATATTAATTAGCCTGCAAAACTTTTGAAAATCTAACAATCAGCTCTCACAAGCCAGCAGAGGCCTAGTACATGAATTCACATCTTATTTTGGAGAACAAAGTCACGGCCCAATGTACTGGGATTATTTCAGTTTAAAATTTTTCTAATAGAACAATTCTACATATTAATAAATATAAATGTTAAAATGTTTTATATCATCATTCCTAAACATGAATTACTCTTTTAAAACCTGAGAAAATATTCCTTTAAAAAAACCACGCTTAGGGGGTGCCCGTAGCTCAGAGGTTAGAGCCCCGGTCCCACGTAGCAGGAGTGGCAGGTTTGAACCTGGCCTGGACCTGCTAAACAAAAGTTAAAAATAATACAAAATAAAAAAATAAAATAAAAAACCATGGCTTACGCTTAAAATAGATAAAACTTATTTTATAAAAGTTATCTTAATAAAGTTGAATTTTTAAAAAGTGGTTTAGGCCAGGAGCAGTGCTCATGCTTGTATTCCTAGCACTCTGGGAGGCTGAGGTGGATAGATTGCCCCGAGTTCATAGGTTCGAGACCAGCCTGAGCAAAAGCGAGACCCCCATCTCTAAAAATAGCTGGGAGTTTTGGTGGGCGCCTGTAGTCCCAGCTACTTGGGAGGCTGAAGCAAGACAATCACTTGAGCCCAAGAGTTTGAGGTTGCTGTGAGCTATGACATTACAGCACTTTACAGAGGGCAACAAAAGTGAGACTCTGTCTCAAAAACTTAAATAAATAAATAATAATAAAAAAAATTTTAAAGTGGTTCATTTACTTTATCTGATAAAAGAAGCTAAAAAAATTCACCTCTACATATTACAAAGTATGCTCCTGAGTAATATATCACTTTAGCTTTTGTATGTCATAAACCATAAACACTTTTGATTTTTAAATGAACAAAACGGCCATGTTTTTAAGGTACCATTGCCAAAACCCAGCAGGGTATCATAAATGCACAATTGTAAGGTTTTAAAATAAATAACTTTCAGTCTGAGCAACAACTTAAAATTAAGTTACTAGTTTCTGATTTTAAAATCTTTAATTAAAAGATAATATAGAAAAATGGATGTACTCAGCTTAATAAATACTTATGTTTATCTTTTGTTTACAGACTAGAAAAACTAGCATGAAAGGGAAAATCATGATGCAAAATCAAGTGCGAATATAGACTGCGTGGAGAGATGTGAGGCTGACTCGTACCTGATAAAGTCTGATTATGTGGGGGTGGTCTAGCATTTTCATTATTTGTACTTCTCGGTAGATTTTCTCAAGGTTCACTGCATCCAGCTGAGATTTATCTATTATTTTTATCGCCACCTGCATCCCAGAACACAAATAAACACAATTAATATACAATAGGTTGACATTTTGCAATTAAGAATACTATCAATAAACGACACCTGAGACTTTGCCTGTCCAGTGCCTGTGACGCTGATGATAGCTAGTTTAAATTCAATACTCATTCATTCAACAAATGTTTCTTAAACTGATACCATGTGTAAAGAGCTGCAGAAAATTCTGTTTGGCAGTGTCTTTAGTGCGCTATGAAGAATGACTCTGCAAAGGTACTTGAATAAAGTGTATTTCTCGTCCAGTACAACTGCAATACCTTTTTACTTCATATAAAAACTGGAGAAATAAAATCTTTATTAAACTAGTAACTATTTCAACTAGTTACCATCCCATTGCAAAGTATCTGTAAAGAAATGATCAGCCAAGCAGAAGAGTTCAGAAGACAGTTTCTATTGTAGTGAAATACTATCTTTCTAGAAGTGATAGAGTCCAAAGAAGATACAAGACATACCTGTCTAGAATAAAGCTGAATACTAAGTATTAAAACTCACCAAATGAAAAATACCAACTAGATTAAATTTTGGTTTAAAAATCAAAGTGCAAAAATCAAAATGTTACTAATTATACTAACTTTTAACTTTCTAAAATGAATGTGATTTCAGAAAATGTGGCCTCATTCTGTGATAAATAGACAGGAATCCAAACAATTCCAAGGTTAATAATCTGAAGGAATTACATTTAAAGGCAAATAAATATTCAGAATTCAACAATTACACACTTTTTTCCCCCATGAAATTAAAAAGAACTAATTTTTTAAAATCAGTTATTTATTTGGTTAGGAATATAGCATTGTGATTTAAATAACTTTTTCAGATAATTGGCAACTACTCAAATTTAACACATTTTGAGGAAACTCTAAAATGTATTTCACAATCCATCAAAAAGAACTCTGGACATAATTCAGCCTATGTATTGATTCATATTTCAGGTATGTCAATTTGTAATATATTGACTACTGTACATGCTAAAATAAAACAGTTCAATACTCCCAAAAGGTATCCAGGAAAATCGGACTCACTTTGTCAAGTCACTGAATTTCCTGTCTCCTGTTCATACTACAATTACAACTGAGCCTTCTTAGCCTTGAACTCCTGGGTCCACTCATGCACAGATGTCTGTTCGCCCCTAAGACAACACTTCCTCTCCTCCTCCTCCCCAGCTACTCACTGTGGGGACAAGGGTGAAGAGCTTCAGGATGAGCCATTTCCACTTAATGAACGGTACCTGTGTTTTCTCTTCCTTACGATCTTCTTAAAAACTAGCTTACTTTATCGTAAGAATACTGTATGTAATACATTTAACATACAAAACGTGTTAATCGACTTATTAGTGAGGCTTCTAGTCAACACTACGTTATCAATAGTTAAGTTTTTGGGGAGTTAAAAGCTATACTTGGATTTTCAACTGCTGGGGCGGGGCCCGTGTCCCTAACTCCCACTCTGTTCAAGGGTCAATGGTAATTTTTTCTTTTTTCCTTACTGCTGCTGTCTTTTGCTTTGATTTCCTAAAGCTCTACTGCAAGGTTCATTTCTTATCTTCCTCTATTTCTAACTGGCAGGCCACAGCTTGTTTCCTGATTTGAATTAATCGTAACTCACAGAACCCAAGCTTCCCAGGGGAAATCAGATTACTGATCATAATGTGTAAAATTAAATGTACTGCCTAAGAAGAAAGGGGATAGCTCCTTCTCAAGGCAGCAAAGCACATAGGTTCTTTAGTAGCTATTTTCATTATGTTCGGTGGTGTTTTAATTATTACTGTAATCAAAATATTCTACAAAGTATATTTAAAGAAACCCCCTCAATTAATAATATGATAGAATCTCATATTCATATAACTTTGGGTAAAAGTTGCCCCCCAAAAGGATAAGCATATAATTGAATATCCTCAAAATTCCTTATGAAGGTAACATGGAGTTTCACAGACATGTATATTTTGAAGAAAACATCTTGCCCTACAATTTCTGGATTGAGTTTAGAAATCCTCCTCCTCAACAAAAAGCATTTATGAGACAGGTCACAGCCATCTAATAAATAGAAAGAGTTGGGGAGAAAGACACTATACAGTTTTTAAAATCTCAGCATTACTATCATAAGATAATTTTATATTTTATATATCTTATATCATATTTAATAATGAAGGAAAGGTTTGGATACTAAATATCAATGAAATTATACTAAATACCAATTAAAGCAAGATATTACCCAGCAACATCTCTTCTTTTGGAACCTTGGCTTGGACAGTGAAAAATATATAAATCATCTAATTAAACTTTAATAAAGATTATAAACATCACTATCTTTTCTCAAAAACAAAATCCTCAAATGACATAATTTTCTATTTGTCTTGGGTTATAGACTCCACCTAAGACCACAAATACACATAGTACACTTATTTCTTTACAGTGTTGTGCTTCTTGAAAGAAAAAGTAGAACGTATGTTGGCATGTTCCTTGTAACAGAGGTAGTCTAACTGCTTTACCAAGTACATCTCAAAACATACAATTCAAGATCAATAGAAGGTTATTTCTTGTTTGTGTAGCAGAATTAGATGGGTGAAGTTAGCAGGTATCTAAGGCTCAACGAGGCTTCACTAGGTCTAATATGTGGATTCCAAGGGTAACCTGAAGGTGATCTTTATTTTAGTTAGACAGAAGAAAAGAAGGCTTCAGAGGGGTCTGCAAGGGGAGTTTTCAGGGCCAGGCCTAGAAGTGGTGCGTATTATTCCAGCTCATTTTACTAGTTAGAACTCAATCATAGGAACACATCTAAATGTACGGGAGGCATAGAATAGTCTAGTTGGAGGCCTAGAAAGAAGAGAAAACAGAATTTCTGATGAACAGCCAGTAGCCTCTGGCAAACTCTTCCAGGTAATTTCCCAATAATGGACCTCTTTACCAAGTACTTTCCAGAAACAGATACCCATACAATAATGATGATGACCACGACTTTCACAACTGCAAGGCACTTTTAAACATTTATCAGCTACTTTAATATAGTTTATCTCATTTATTTACAGCTCTGTGAAATAAATGCAACAAGCAGCATAGTCCCAAGTTAATGAAACAGAGGTTCAAAGGATGTCCTAAAGCTCTAGTAAATTAAGGGAGAAAACCCCTCAGTCGTCCAACTCCAGGCTCAGTATTTTCAGTATTTTAGAGTCTATTAATTACTCATTGACTGAGCACCTATTGTGTGGCAGGAACTAGGCCTAGAATACCAAAATAAATGAGATCTGATTCCTACCCTCAAGGAACTTCACAGGTCTAAGAGAAGAAAATGAATGAATTTTATTAACAAAAAACTTATGGGCGGCGCCCGTAGCAGGAAGGTTAAGGGTACTGGCCACATATACCAAAGCTGGCAGGTTTGGCCTGGGCCAGCTAAAACAACAACAACAACAACAAAAAGCCAGGTGTTGTGGCAGGCGCCTGTAGTCCCAGGTACGTGGGAGGCTGAGGCAAGAGAATTGCTTAAGCCCAGGAGTCTGAGGTTGCTGTGAGCTGTGATGCCACTGCACTCTACACAGGGCGACAGCTTGAGACTCTGTCTCAAAAGAAAAAAAAAAAAACACAAAACTTATATTTTGGCATTTCCCCAATGGTGTACTAAAAGTCCATTTACAAAATGGTCATGTTTCAAAAGTTCATTGTAAATGTAGGTATCAACCTAGATTTCCAGGATCGTTCTCTCTGCAACTTTCACCTATTAGGTTCTGAACACAGTACCAGAGACAAAATCTGGATGGTCAACAAGAACACAGGGCAAGCAAGATTGACAGAGCCCCTTCTTCTTATTATCCATCTATTCTTCGATTCTTAATTATGCACTCATCATCTTAAAAAAATTCAATGAAATTATATGACAGAAAAATTATCATTCTACCAGGGACAAAAGGAAGGAGGACATACAAGATAAACTAGAATGATTACTATTAATATAAAACTAAATCCCATATAAAGTAACTATACTGAATATCCAACTTCAAAAATATTTAGGAAAATGTGAATTAAAAATAAAATACAATTTTCACTTATATTTACAAAGATAAAAAAATACTTATGAGCTAAGGTTCAGAGAGATGGCCATTTTTAGATACTGCTGGCGGGAATATAAAATAGGTCATAACTTTTCTGAAACGTAGTCTTTATTAAAAAACTTAAAAATCATCCATCCCATTTAAACTAAGGATTTTTCTTCTGAAAAATTACTTGAAGGAAATAATCTGATGATGACAAGATTTATGTGTAAATATATTCAACAGAGTAGAAAATGAGGATTATCAGTACAGTCTCAACACCAGATACAGTATGTACAGAAAAAGACCAGGAAAAATCAGATACAAATATGATAAAATGTTATCAGAATGAAAAGGTAATGGGTTATTTTATTTTTTTGCTTTGTACTTTTCTGTGCCATTTTCTTCAGTGGGCATGTATTACTTTTCCAATCAGGAAAGAAAACCACAAAAATAAGTTGTTTATCATATATGCTAACTTCTCCACCTGTGAAATAGTTTTCATTTTCCCATTTTTTAAATTCGCTAAAAAGGGGCAATATTATTTTGTGATTTCAATATTAAGAAGACCATATACAGAGATGTTGTCAACAATGTTAAATTTTTTAAAATACCTATGAAAGTAACAACTATGTAAAATGCAAATTTGCAAGGATAAGGAATTAAACGTAAGAGCAAAAATGAAAAAGTGATGTTAAACTGATGAATAAAAGGAATTTTTCATTTTTTTAAACTGTTAATATTACCTTGCCTTTGAAAATTTTAGAAAAAAGTTATTTCACTTCTCATAAAGGAATTATTAATCTCATGCACTTAAAAAAAATCACACATACAAAAGCAGCTTGTAGGTTCTGCAATCCACAGATTAAAAATAAAGTAGCTTTTGAGGACTTTATAACAAAGTTACATAATAAGAGCTATTCTTTTAATTTTTTATTTATTTTTTAGACAGAGTCTCACTTTGTTGCCCTCTGTAGAGTGCCGTAGCATCACAGCTCATAGCAACTTCCAGCTCTTGGGCTTATGCAATTCTCTTGCCTCAGCCTCCCAAGTAGGTGCTGGGACTACAGGCGCCCACCACAATCCCCGGCTATTTTTGTTGTTGTTGCAGTTTGGCTGGAGCCTTGAACCTGCCACCCTCAGTATATGGGCCGGCACCCTACCCACTGAGCCACAGGTGCCACCCAATAAGAGCTATTCTAATAACAAGTCAGAGGGACATATTCCTTGTCTCTGATATTTGCTACAGTGCTATTTGCTACTAATAGACTAATTCTACAGTGTCCTTTTTAAGCACCAAGTAGCAGTAGCCCTACTATCCAATTATATCTTTGAAATTTAAAAAAAAAAAATCATTTTCAACTTAAGACAACAATCACTGGTGGAATTACAATGAGCCACCCTATCATCTGATTGAAAAGTAACTGTGATTGAGCAATCTGTAATAAAAGGAATTATGAAAGCAGTAAAGGTTAATAGTAAAACTGACATAGAATTCTCTAGTTACCCTCTCAGAATAAATAAAAATTAGACAGTTTATAATGTAAATTTGACTTTTATTTTTGAGAGAGAGCCTCACTCCATTGCTCAGGCTAGAGTGCCATGGCATCAGCCTGGCTCACAAAAACCTCAGACTACTAGGTTCAAGTGATCCTCTTTCTCCTGCTTTAGCCTCCACAGTAGTTAGGACTATAGGTGCCCGCCACAATGCCTGGCTAATTTTTCTAGTTTTACAAGAGACCAGGTCTTTCTCTTGCTCAAAATGTCTCAACTCCTGAGCTCAAGCAATCCTCCTGCCTTAGCCACTCAGAGTGCTGGGATTACAGGTGTGAGCCACTCAGTCTGATCTAAAGTTAACTTTTAAAATGAAAGTATTTAAATAATTAAATAAGTGGCCCACTGTGGTGGCTCACACCTATAATCCTAGCACTCTGGGAGGCCAACGCGGGTGGACTGCCTGAGATCAAGAGTTAGAGACCAGCCTGAGCTAGAGCAGAGACCCTCTCTAAACCGAGCCAGGCCTTGTGGTGGGTACCTGTAGTTCTGGCTACTCAGGAGGCTCAGGCAAGAGGATTGCTTGAGGCCTAGAGTTTCAGGTTGCTAACCTGACACCACTGCACTCTACGGAGGGTGACAAAGTGAGACACTTGTCCAAAAAAAAATAATGTACACGCACACACATATAAAGAAAATAAGTCTTCACTAACGCTTAAATCTGAATCTATTAATAGTGGGTAAGGAAAAAAGACTGGAGGAAAGGTAGAGATATGCTGTTATAGCCATAAAAATTAAAACTGAAAAATTTTAAGACTATAAAAGAAATGATTAAAATAATCCCCTATATTAAAAAGTAATTATACAAATAAACAAAAAAGACAATGCAATTTAAGATGTGAGCCAAGGGACAAAAAAGCAATTTACATAAGAAATACAAAGAGTCATAGTCATCACATAAAACTGTACAAAGTCATCAAGGATATGCAAAGTTAAAAAACAAAGAAAACAAAAAATAATGTCAACTGAAAGATAAAGACAGAAAAATTTTAAAGAATGGAAGAGAGTATTACTTTCCCCTATCAAACTGGCAAAAGATTTAGAAAATAATATTCCTGGAAAAACGTGTATTCTTTCTAGTGAAAATTAATGGGTACTTTTTTCTCAAGGATAATTTGGCATCTTATGCCATAACGTATGTAATGTACATACTCCTTGAACCAAGAATTCCATTGCTATGGAGTTACCCTGAGGAAATAATCAGATACATGCACAAAGATGTATGCAGAGGAATACCCTCTGAAACATTATTTTAGAAAAAGAGACAGTGAGAGGAAAAATAAATTATTCAAAGTTCAATAATGGAAAATTGGCTCGGCTCGCCTGTGGCTCAACTGGCTGAGGTGCCAGCCACGTACACCTGAGCTGGCAGGTTCGAATCCACCCTGGGCCCACCAAACAACGACGGCTGCAACCAAAAAATGGCCGGGCGTTGTGGCGGGTGCCTGTAGTCCCAGCTACTTGGGAGGCGGAGGCAAGAGACTCGCTTGGGCCCAGAAATTGGAGGTTGCTGTGAGCTGTGATGCCATAGCACTCTATCCAGGGTGACAGCTTGAGGCTCTGTCTCAAAAAACAAAAAAAAAAAAAGGAAAATTAATCAAATAAAATATGAACAGTTATATGCAAAAAGACTATGCGCTAGACAGTTTTTTAACTTGGAGAAATGTTATTAACACACAAGTAAAAAACACAGATTATATGTACAAATGACAACTTTATTACATATAAATAAAATATATGTGAATAACAGTGGGTATTCTTGGGTCTGAAAGTGGAAGGAAGGATGTTTATGTTCTTTGGATTTTTCAACAATGTCTACAATGAACGTGCACGATTTCTATAACTGGGGAAAAACCATATAAATATGATGTTTACTTGAAAGAATAATGTAAAGCAAATTTTAGCATTGCTTCTCAGTTAATTCATCCAAGATTCATTTTTTTACCTGTATAAAGTATTTTTTAAATGTTTTTTCAATGAAGAGTGCTTTATGAAATTCCCGAGTTTAACTGACTTTCAATCTTCTAATAATCTCAAACTGGATATATATACGGTTTTTCTTTAAAGGATGGGAAAGCATTTTCCAAAAATGTTCTGTATAAAGGAACTTTTACATAAATAATTTATTTCAAAAGGGTGGAGGTAGAAAATACGAGCAATATTAAGTATGACGAAGAGGAAAGAAAGCCATCTTAATGAATTCTGGAATCCATCTGCCTCCAAGAAAATGTGTCTGTAATCAGTGGTGCATCATAAATTAAATGTCATCATGTAAGTCTAAGAAGAGAGGTCAGTTTCAGTTATTTCCAAATAAATGTTTTCTTAACTGCCTGGTACTGAGATAGAATTTCCCAGAGGATTTAAAATCAGAACACATTAAACTATGTTAAAGTTAAACATTTCTACAAAATATGAAAATTTACACAACTTGGGCGGTGCCTGTGGCTCAGTGGGTAGGGCGCTGGCCCCATTATAGAGGGTGGCGGGTTCAAGTCCGGCCCCAGTCAAACTGCAACAAAAAAATAGCTGGGCATTGTGGCGGGCACCTGTAGTTCCAGTTACTTGGGAAGCTGAGGCAAGACAATCGCCTAAGCCCAGGAGTTGGAGGTTGCTGTGAGCTGTGATGCCACAGCACTCTACCGAGGGTGACAAAGTGAGACTCTGTCTCTACAAAAAAAAAAAAATTTATACAACTCTTATTTTGTATGTTTGTTCTCCCTCCCAAAAAGGAACAGATCATTTTGAAGACTATTTAGCAGAATAATTTGACAAATATTATTTGTTTGAAGTTCCAAGAAACTAGACAATAATTCTATGACAGCATATATATTCCATGACAAATATAATTTTTATTTCAATACATAATTAAAGATTATACACAGGACTAGATACAAATATTAATGATTAAGCTGTTTTGTAATAAGGCCTTTGGTTGCATATAGTACAACTGCTTCTTGAAATCTGGAATTTTACAGAGCAAGATTAACACCAAAACTTCTGAGAGAAGTCTTAAAATGTCAAAGCAAAATATAAAACTCAAATGTATTTTTAAAAATGAGTCTTTTTCAAGAAACATTCTAATCCGGGTATAATAGGGCCTTCTCTTGTTTCTATCTTTGCTATAAAAATACAATTTTGATACCTTAACTATTTTGGAAAGCTTTTAAAAATCTCCCATTTTAAGGTAGTAGTTAAAAAATTATGTCTAACTATAAAAGCCCCAATATGCACATAGAAAGCTTTTCAGTGAACAAAAACAGTTTTCAGAATGTTCTTGAACACAGTTTTGCATTCCAGGTTCTCTTAAGGATAAGTAAGTAGCCTAACACCTACATGCTATTTAAAAAAAGGTAATTTTCCAAAACTCTATGAAATATCTTTAAGATTCAATGGTCCACACACTTATAAGTTCTGTAGCTATGCACCACAAGAAGTATGGTATTGGGGAAAACAAAGTTATCTGTCATAAAAAAGGCCTGAAAAATTACTAATGATGGTTATCTTTGGTGGTGAAAGTATGGGTAATTCTTTCAATTTATCTATACTTAAAAATTTTTAATAATAAATATAATAGATTTGATAATAAAAATACACTACACTCTTCAAAATAGAAATAAGACCTTCTCACTTTGTAAATTCCCTTCTAGGAATTTGCCAGCAATTCCTCCTTCTTAAAAAAACTTAATATGCCAATACTGTTACACATATAGAAATGTTTACTTCAAATTAATCCACTGTAAGTGAAAAATGGAAATTATAAAATATTTAATAAAAAGGGAATTGTTAAGTAAAATTGGAGTCATCCATAACACAGAACACTATGCTGCTGTTAAAAATGTTTTATAATGTTTTAAAAGCAAAATGCTTAGTTTATAATGTTGGGTGGAGAAATATTATTTATCTGTGTTTATCATGCATTCTCATCTATGGAAAAAAATACATTTAAATAAAAGACTAATATTAAGAATGGTTTATTCTCATTGGTGGAGGAATTATACATATACTTTTTATGCACTATATTCTTTATATTTTTTATAGTAGGACCCTATCTCTTTAACACTCAGAAAACTAAAAGATTTAAGGGCACAAGTGGCTCTTCTAGAATTTTACTTAAGAGACAAAAGACTAGCTACATAATTACCTAGAAAGAGTTATTTCCTAGTACTGTGTAGTATTAATAAAACACTACTCAAGGACATTCACAGAATAGCAAACTAGCAACCACTACTGCCTAAAATAGTTTAACAGCTTAAATGCTATTATTCTTTTCCCATTATGCTAATTTTATAAAATTAGCTCCTCTAATTCATAAACCACAAACCAATACTCCAAAGCTTTTATGAAGTATTATATTAGGAAGCTGGATTCAACCACCACCTGCTTTCCCTTTTGTGTGCAAAATTCACAGAGATCTAATACGCTAAGAATACCACTTCAGATGATGATGCAATTCTATTTCTTAAACAGTGTGAAGTTGTTTGATAGATTAATCCCAAATGAAGATCTCTTTTGTCTACTAATTTTTTTTTTTAAGGGAAAACAGACATGGATCTCCCAAGCTCAGACGAAAATAGACCATTTTTGAGTAAGACAGAAAAAGAGACAGAGAAGAGCCAATTAAAAATAAAAGAGTCCAATTGTTCAGCACATAGATGTTTAAACCAACCCCTAAAATTTGTCTCAGGATAAAACTTGGGGGAAAAAAGATCTTTAAATTTTTAAATGCATTAATTTATATTACCGTGAAAACACAATATATGAAGAAACTTTAATAATGATATTTTGCTGATTGTTCTTTATACCAAACATATTCATTGTTTGCAATGTAATTATTGTAGTTCAGCAATGAGAACCTAAAATAATTTAAAATAAACTTTTCACTACCCATCTTACAGTTCCTAAGGTGGTTGTTGTATTTATCAAAAACACACATATTTATCCAGTGAATGAATGAAGTTACCAAATATTGCTGTTTTAAAAACCCCCATTAACAAATAGAATACTTTATGAAACAACTGTATCGGTGCCCTTGCTAAACAAGTCTTAACGTAAATTACCTATAAAAATTCACAGAGCAACTTTACAAAACTAGACAGCTACAGGAACTTTTCTGATCAGCAACTACCTTGACATTTCCCTCATTCCCGCTACCTTATTATCACCAATCGTACCAAATTACTACAAACACACTCTCCCATCTTAAACTCACACTATTAGTTTTTAATGTTAACGACAACTTCTTTAGAAAAGCACAAGGGAGATGAGTTCTGTGAACTAAAAATTTAGCTTTCAACTTAAATCACATTTACCACACACACATAATTTAGGATCTAAGGGCTCTTTCATGATCTAACCAGGGCCTTCAATTACAAAATGAATGCATTGATCTCACTCTGATATCCAAACTACGATATTACTCTACAGCGCCCCCTAGCTCTCTAAAATATAGCATTTAAAGGAAACACCGTTTGAGTTGTCAACCTCAAGAAAGTGTCAGTCACTATCAGCTCCACTTAAGCAGCTCTAAAATAGACAGTGTATTAAACAAATTTAACCTTACAAACAATAACTGACTTAATTAAATTTTGCTATGAATCAATCAATGCTTACGGGGAAAATGTTGTGAACTGATGAGTTTGGAATAATTCAATGGCATATATATACTCTAGTTCAAAAGTTCTGTAGACCCGGCAGCACCTGTGGCTCAAGGAGTGGGGTGCTGGCCCCATATGCCAGAGGTGGTGGGTTCAAACCCAGCTCTGGTTAAAAAAAAAAAAACTGCAAAAAGTTCTGTAGACCCTCTCTATAACTTGCCATTTGATTTTCAAACAGTCGTTAAGCAAGGGCTCACGAAACTATGCATTAACATCTTCTTTTTATGTAACTCCAGGGGAAATGGCATGGCATTGGGCCATGGCTCTTCAGAAGAATGGAATCAATTTCTTCATTTTTAACAATGCTGGGATCATATTAAATTATGCAAAGATTTAGTATCATTACTATAGACAGATTATCATTATCTTTACAAACAATCTAAATTGCTAACACTGGTAAATTTGTGAGAGGAAAATCTGTAACCTTTGTCCTGATGTTAAAAAATAAAGTCAGATCGAGACTGCTACAGGATCAGTTGGCGAAGGCAAAAAAAAAGTGAAAATGACTGAATGGCATACGAGTAAACCTCTTCCCTCTAGAAACGGACAGTAAGCAAAACTTGTAAGTACAAAAGCTACAAAAATCACTCGAGTTTTCAAATGCCCTTCGCCTAACCTAAGTCATTCTGAAAAACAGTCCTACTTTATTCCACAAACTCCAATACATTCATACTACTAAGGGGGAAAACGGAATAGGTTTAAAACTGAGGGTCGGGGAGAAATGAAAAAGGTTGAAACTCCAGTAGCAACTACAATGTCGAAACCACTCGGTTTATTCTAAAGGACGGTTTTGTGTCCGCCGTTTCTCTAAAGCTAAGGTATTCAATTTGCACGTCTTAAAATAGAGACCCTAAGGAGAGCAGCTTGAGGAGTGGAAGGAAGGGAGGCGGGTTAGGTAAGAACAGAGACTTGTGAGAAAATACGTGCGGAGCATCAGAATGCGCAAAGGAGAGGGTGCCGGATTCACCCTCGGGAAGCAGCGGAGGCTGTACGAGGAGAGAGGCGGGATCCGCCGCGCTTCCAGAACGCGCATTCCCCGCCGGAACGCACACCTGGGAAAGGGACAGCCCTAGACCAGAAGACCAACCCACCAGCTGTGCAAACGCCGAGATGACCGTTTTATCCAGCGCTATTGTCTGGAGTATTAGATGGAAATAAATGCCCTAGACAAGAGATCGAGCTACCCAGGCACCAAATCCGAGACCCTGTGGGGCAAAAGAAAGGAGAGAAGATGGACAGCGGCGGTCTGGGCATTCCTCCCTGGGCCGGGGAAGGACGCCGGGGTCGCCGGATCCCCCGTCCGCGGAGCCCAGACGCAGGCGGTCCCGTCCTACGGCGGGCCACGTCTCCGTCGGCGCAGCCCGGGAGCACCCAGACTTCCCCTCCCACCCCACCCCCAGCCGAAAGCAGGGAAGACGCGGAACTTGGGCTCCGGAGCCGAGGCCACAGACCAGGTCACGGCCGGGTGGGAGGCTCTGGGCGAAATTCCGCGCGGCCACCGAGGGTGGCGTAGGGGAAAGCAAAGCCCCGGCCGGGCGGGTCCGGGGGGCCGGCCCGATCCCCTCGCTGCTCACCGACCCCTGCACCTCCTGGGCGCTCACGGTCGCGGCCTCTCGGGTCTCCCCGGTCCCCCCACCGCGGCCGCCCCGCTCCGTAAACAGCTCCTCTCCCGAGCCCTCTCCTCGGACGCTCCCGCCGAGCCCCGGGCCGCACCTCCGTCTTGGTGATCCGGTGCCGCCCCAGCTTCACCACGGCGAAGTTGCCCTTGCCCAGCGTGCCCTCGATGTCGTAGAACCCCACCCGGACCGGCCCGCGCTGCAAGTGCCTCGGGCCATCCGCCATGACCATGCTGGGCCCCGCTGCTAGACACGGCGGACGGAGCGCGGACCGGCGGGCGAGCTGGCGGCGCGGCGCGGCGCGGGCGACGACCGCTCGGCTCGCTCCTCCGCTCCTACCCTCCCGCTCCGCAGGGCCCAGCCAGGCGCGCGCCGCCGCTGACGTGCGCCGACGTCAGGGGGCCGGGGCAGAGGGGCGGGGGCGGGACCGGGCCTCGATTGGTCACCATGGCGACCGGAGCACCGCCGACGTCGGCGGCCGGCGGGCGGGCGGGAGAGGGGCCGACGCGCGGGGAGGGGCGCGGGCCCGGCGGGAGCGCTCCTTCCGGCACCCGCGCCCGCGCTCATCCCCTCCGCCTCTGCGCTGCCAGGGGCGGGGTCGCCGCCCGGCCCGCCCCGCACCTCGGCCTTCCAGCCGAAGGGCGAGAGCAAGCCCTGGTGGGCGGTGCCGAGGGGGCTCCTAATCCGCCCCGGCGTTCTCCGCCCACCCGCGGCCCTTCCCGCCAAAACCGGTCACCTACGAGAACAGCGCACCTTAAATGCGGCGCTGGCGCGGAGCTGCGGCTGAGCAGGGCATTGCGCACGGCCTCCTGTCTTTGTGTCCTGTCCTCATCGGGTTGCTATACACATCCCTCCACACTTCGATGTCTTCGGGCAGCAGCACCGTCGCTTAAGGACTCACACAACTGTCCCACGTTGAAGAGACCCTAGAGGTGACTTGAGCCGAGATTTGGAGCCTCAGGTGGGCTTCGGAGCCTGGAACCCCAGGAAATGTTGGCAAATGTTTGCTTTTCTGAGCTTGTCTCTGGGGACATGGGACCATCGGCTCAATCCTATTCCCAAACGTGTTGGTGACCCTGAAAAGGTTGAGAAATATTTATCTAATCCAATTTCTTTTCAGATGACGAAGCAGGCTGCAAGGAATGAAGGGGCTTGCCAAAGTTACACAAGTAATGCAGGAGTTAGGATTATAAATCACCACTCCAGTGTTCCATATCGTGACCCAAGGAAACAAGAGCGACATTTTAATATGTTGAAAGATACTATGGGCCTTCAGATCTTGGCTTCTAAATACCATTCTCCACTAAAAAGCAGCATACTTTGACGAAATGGCTGATTCCGGAGAAGAGAGCAAAGTATAAGATGCCCTTGACACACCTCGTCCCAGAAAGCAAGATTTGGCTACATCAAGGAGGCTATGTCAAAAGAAAAAAGGAGACAGCTGGAAGGTACCCGCGCTTACTGAATCCGAGACAATCTGAGCATCGAGAATTGAGCATAACACATTTAATTTTAAAAGAGAATGCATCGGTGCACATTTAAACTTTTAAATAAACAAATATTAATATAAAGGGGGGAAGTGAAAGTTCTTGACAGTGAATGCTAACTAGTACATGTGGAAGAAATGATGGAATTAGGAAATCATTTTGCAACTGTTGTGGTAATATCCAGAAAAAATTGTTAATAGGTGTTAAATTTGGGGGTGAAATTTGGCTGGGATATTTACATAGTCTTCAGACTGCTTATTTCTTACAATGGGTTAACAAAGGTATCTTGACAGTAAAGAAATCTGGCAGACACCACTCCAAATTATCAAAATTAATGTCACCAACTGAGGGATAAAATGACAGGATGAGAGGTACTGAGAACATACTTTGTCTTCTGTAGTATCTGTGACAAAAATGTATATTATGAATCTAGACATAATCAAAAAGATGTAATTTGAGAAACATTGTACCCAAAATTTAATCGGTACTCTTAAAAAAGTCAGTGTCATGAAAGACAAGGAAAGGTTAAGGAACCTTTCTAGATATAAGGGATTAAAGAGACAAGCCACTAATGGCAATGTGTGATCCTAGAAAAAATTCTATAAAGAAATATTTTGGGGACAATTTTTGAAATAATATGAGTTTCATATTAGATGAGAATATTGTTTCATTGTCAGGCTTCTTGAATTTTATCATTGTGCTGGGTTATGAAAGAAAGTATACACTATTAGGAAATACACAGTAAAGTGTTGAGGGATGAAAGTTTTTTGATATATACAACTTATTCTCAAATTGTTTAGCCAGGATAGATAAGTCAAATGTGATAAACTGCTAAATTAATGAATCTAGATAAAGTGTAGACGGTAGTTTATTGTATTGTTCTTACAACTTTTCTGTAGTTTTAGTTTTTCAATGAAAACTAATATATAGTATGTACATTCATTATATTTTATTTTAAATTTTGTTTTATTTATATATTTTATCTTATTAGTGCAAGATTGGCTATTGGGCCCTCCACTGCTCACTATTTCTGCCCTTCAGTCTCCCCAAACAATACCTTATTCTACTATGAGGTATGTTGTTTGCAGAAGTGAGGGGAGAAATGGGGGAAGGCTAATCAGATTTCAGGATTGATAGGAGTGGCATGTGAGGGTTCCTCTAACTCAGTGGTTCTCAACCTGTGAGTCGCGACCCCTTTGAGGGGTCGAACAACCCTTTCACAGGGGTTGCCTAAGACCATCCTGCATATCAGATATTTACATTACAATTCATAACAGGAGCAAAATTACGCTTATGAAGTAGCAATGAAAATAATTTTACGGTTGGGGGTCACCACAACATGAGGAACTGTATCAAAGGGTCGTGGCATTAGGAAGGTTGAGAACCACTGCTCTAACTAGACCAAGAGCCCATTTTTGTACACCAGTTCAAAAATAGTTCCCATATGCGTTTTCCTAATTAGATGAATGTACTGTATTTTAATTGTCCTGGAG
This sequence comes from Perodicticus potto, assembly GCA_963574655.1. NCBI lineage: Eukaryota > Metazoa > Chordata > Mammalia > Primates > Lorisidae > Perodicticus > Perodicticus potto. Next base: position 48,816 of record CAUYRH010108796.1, read on the forward strand.
GTGGGTTCATTTGAAAATCTGATGACAAACCGCTTCCTCAAGAACCAGAAAATGTACATAGAGACTCACTAGCATTAACAACCCCCTTCTTTGACGTATACCTTTTGAATAGAAATTGACTCATTTTTATCTGATTGCTTTAATCAGATAACCAGGCCAATTACCTACCTGAACTGTACTGAAATAAGAATTGATTTGGGACTGGAAAGAAAAAAAAAAGGAAAGGAAAACAGGGAGTACCAAAAGTTTTTGGAAAACCAGAATTTAATGTGAACACGCTGGGTGTCTAGAAGTTAGAAAAAGGGAGGCCAGAGGTAGGGAAGAGACAGAAGAGGCCATGCCAGAAGTCATCCTTGGCCCTGTGGAAATCCAGTGAGTGTGCTACTGAAGATTACCAGTGGGTTGTAAACTCTAAAGAAAGATGTGGACTAATTTAGGATTCTTCAGCCTTGGATTTTGTGATTCAACTCTGTTTCCTCAATCCAAAGATCCCGCTCCTATTTCAATCCTGTATATCTCTTATGTTCTTTTTCTTCCAATTAAATGATAGCTATATCCATTTTAGCAATTGTTACATACATTATCCAACTCCTACTTCCCTCTTCTCTTCCTCTCACCCTTTCTCTTCTCTCTTCTTTCTCTTTCCCTACACACACACACACACACACACACACACACACACGTTCACCACCCTCATGAAGAAAGAAAAGATGAGGGAGAGAAGGAGAAGAAAAGACAGCTTCATACAATCCTCACCTTTTTTAATCGGTGATTTTAGTGTCAAAGAGGTAGAGCACTTTAGTCACCAGATTTCCTATTAATTTGACCTTTCAAATACAGCATGCCCCACTGAAGCTGTGAATCTAATAGATTTGCCATTGAGTTGATTAAAACATGTGGACACAACACTTGAAAGGCCAAAGGGTATATATAACATATAGAATCAAGAAAGATGGTAAGAGACTAAGAATTCTTTCTATAACACACTTAACTTAGAATAAAGTGGACCAGTGAACAAAAATGTGGAATGAGAATAGTTAGAAAAGAGGCAAAAAGGGATCTGAGATGTGAGGAAAGAGATCTTTGTGGCTCCCAATGCTGGACATAACTTTGCTGAAACAGCCTGTGAACTTGAACTTGAAAAATGCTGTTTGCTTAATGATGAACAATGTCTGCATTTTTATTGTTTTATCTTTTTAGGACTGAAGGAAAGTCAATACCTCAGTAAGCTTAGGCCCAGATTTAGATTTAGTACAAGTCAAAAACTAGTGAAATCATTATTAGATGACTTTGCATAGAAAAAATAGATTATAAAGCTAGAAGGAATACTTTGTCATATTAATGAAAGCAAAAAGTACATGAGAAAATCGAAATCACTGACCCGTGCCAATTGCACATGGTTCTTATTAGTATAAATTATACTAATATAGTAATAATTAATAATAAATAATGCTAATTACTCAGGAAATAAGTGTCAGTCACTCAGGTTAATGAACACGTTGGTGCCACTACATATAAGGTACTAGTATGAAAATAAACTGAATGATTGAGGTTATTTAAAGAAAAATTTTTAGCACTTTTATTTTTTTTAACAGCTTTAGGAATAATAGATATTTGAAAACTTGAACATATTTAATGTATACAACTTGATGGGTTTGAACATATATATACACTTGTGAAACTATCACTGCAATCAAAGTAATAAATGTCTTCTATTACCTCCCAAAGTTTCCCCTTGCCCCCATTTGTATGCGTATGGGCAGGTAAGAACCCTTAACTTGAGATCTATGCTCTTAAATTTTTCAGTGTACAGTAGAGTATTGTCAATTATAGGCATGATGTTGTTTGGTAGATCTCTGGAGTTTATTTATGTCTAATTACCGAAGCTTTATACCTATTGAACAACTCTCCATTTCTCCTTTCCCTCCAGCCCCAGGCAACCACCCTTCTATCTGTTCTTTTTCTATGAGCTTGACTATTTTAGACTCCTCATATAAATGGGATTATGCAGTATTTGTCCTTGTATAACTGGCTTATTTGACTTAGCATAATGTCTTCCAAGTTCATCCATGTTTTCGCATATGGCAAGAATTCCTTTTGTAAGGCTAAATAATATTCTATATTGTGTGTGTGTGTGTGTGTGTGTGTAATTTCCCATTCATCTGTCAATAGGCATTTAGGTTGTTTCTATATCTTGGCTATTGTGGATAATGCTGCAGTGAACATGGGAGTACAGATATATCTTTGAGATCCTGATTTCAAGTCCTTTGGATAAATACTGAGAAGTGGGATTGATGGATCATATGGTAGTTCTATTTTTAATTTTTTTGAGGAACCTCCATACTTATTTCCATAATGCTATACTGATTTACATTCTCACAAACAGTGTATAAGGGTTTCAATTTCTCTACAACTTTATCGACTCTCATTATCTTTTTTGTGTTTTTTTTTAAATACCACCATCCTAACAGGTGTGAGGTGCTACTCTTTGCAGTTTTGATTTGCGTTTCCCTGATGATTAGTGATGTTAAGGACCTTTTCATATATCTGATGGCACTTTGTATATTGTCTTTGGAGAAATATCTATTCAAGTCTTTTGCTCATTTTTGAATCAGATTATTTGTTTTTTTGCAAATGAGTTGGAGGAGTTCCTTGCATGTTTTGGATATTAACCTCTTATAAGATATATGGTTTGCAGTTATTTCTCTCCTACTCCGTAGTGGCTTATTCACTCTGTTAGTTATTTCCCTTGCTGTGCAGAAACTTTTGAGTGTAGTGTAGTCCCACTTGTCTATGTTTGCTTTTGTTTCCTGTGCTTTTGGTGTCATGTCTAAGAAATCATTGCCAAGACCAATGTCAAGAAGCTTCCCTCCTGTTTTTTTCCCTCGGAGTTTTATATAATAATTTCAGGTATTAGATTTAAGTCTTTAATTCATTTTGACTTGATTTCTGTGCATAATATAAGATAAGGGTCTACTTTCATTATTTTGCATGTAGATACCCAGTGTTTTCAGTATTTGCTGAAAAAACTGTCCTTTTCCTCATTTTATATGCTTGGCACCCTTGTTGAAGACCAATTGACTGTATATGTGTGGGTTTTAATCTGTGCTTTCTATTTTGTTCCATTGGTCTATGTGTGTTTATGCCAGTACCATGCTATTTTAATTACTATAACTTTGTAATATATTTCAAAATCAGGAAGTATGAGCCCTCCAGCTTTATTTTTCTTGCCCAAGATTACTTTGCTTATTTAGGGTTTTTTTGTGGTTCTGTATGAATACATATTCTTCTTAAACACCCAGGAAACATTCTCTAGCATAGGTCACATGTTAGGTCATAAAACAAGTCCTAAAACATTTAAGAAGGTTTAAATCATACAAAGTATCTTTTTCTGACCTCAATAGAATGCAACTAGAAATCGGAGAGGTAAGGAAAATTGGAACACTCCTAAATATGTGGAAATTAAACAATACACTCCTAAACAACCAGTGGGTCAAAGAAGAAATCAAAAGGGAAATAAAAAAAATTGAGACAAATGAAAATGAAAACACAGCATGCCAAAATTTATGGAGTGCAAAAAGGGGTACTCACAGGTAAGTCTTTGGGAAACCATGCCCTTGTTTGGTTTTAGCTGTGATGGGTCTTCTCCAAATGAAGAATTTATGTGATTCTCTTCTAAGTTTGAAAATAAATTCAAAATTTTTGCATCTTCTCCCTAATGACAGCTTTCCTTAGCGTCTTAAATTTGACAGGGAACTTAGTACCATATGAGTTCATTTTCCCATACATAAATCTTTGATAGGTGGAAGTAAACATTTGTTTACTGCTTCATGCAGGAACCCAATCTATTGTGAGACAGTTGGCATCAGTAGAAAACACTTCTTTATATTGGCTTTATATCTGCTTCTTTCTAACTTCTGCCCATAGATTTTAGTTCTTTCTGCTGGTGCAAGACATCACAAACAACATACACATGCCTAAAGGCATATTCTTTCTTTAGTTCTTTGGGCAAAACATTACCAACTTCACACAGTCTAGATTTCTATGTTTCCAGTTTTCTCCCCTTAATGTGTGTGTGTGTTGCAGCGGTTCTCTGGACTCTGGTTGTCAATGGATCTCTTGAAATACTGTTCTAAAAAATGAACACAACAGCCGAGGTGTGGTCTAAGCAGTGTAGAATACTGGCCATTGACCGGTCCCATCCCTCCTTTGATTCTTACTCTGTACTCATACTAACTAATTCAGCCAAAGATTGGGCTAGTTTTCCTTTCAGTAGCCACAGTCTACAGTGAAGTCTAAGCTCAACTAAAAACTGGCCTTTTAAAGTAATTATTGTTGAATTAGGTCACCCTTATAATTTGGGAAGGCAATTGATTGATAAAAAAGATAATTATAAATTCTGATAGTTAAAATGTCATCCTGTTGATTCTGTTCATAGTGCAAGATAATAGAACAACTTTGGTTCTTTATTCTGTCATCTGTTGTATTACCTAATGTTTCGTTTTTTGAGCTATCTGCATATTTCAGCAACATGCCTTCTATAATTTTCTTGTGGTCATTCTTTATATTGTCACTCCTAGATCAAGTGTGTGATTCATAGTAGTTCATGACTGTGGATTGGTAAACAGATAAAATAGACAAAACTGGGGTCACAGTTCTAGAGCTTTCGACCACTTTAACTTCCATAGTGTATTGGTTAACATTCATTTGATTTGTTTCTTCTGGTAACCATGACTTCCATGTTGCGGGGATAAGATTTTGAAGAGAGTCCCTGACATTCTAGTAGTAATGTCTCAATGTGTAAGCTGTTCAACTATCAGGTACTTTCCCATTAGTTCGTTCCTGTCTATTGTTTGAGTATTTTACTAATCTTCCCAACTCCACGAGGCCTTGAATTTCTTTGAGAGGAAGGCTCATTTCTTAGCAATTTTTGAAATTCCTAAACTTTTCTAGCAGAATTCAGCGAATGCTATTTAGTTTGACATTTATTGAATGCATGTGTTAGGCATCATGGTAGATGCTGAGGATATAAATACAAGTAATGCACAGCTCTTGCCCTTGAGGATTTTATAGTTTACAGAGGGAACTGTAAAATCTAACTGGGGCTCTACCACTTACTGACTGATGACCTTGGGGAAATTGCTTAACCTCTGTCTCCCAGAGTTTCTCATCAGTTGAATAGTGCTAAGTAATAACACCTACCTCAGAGTATTATTGTGAGGAGGCTAGACACATAAATAAATAATTTTTAATGTAATGCGGTGAGAACTAAGATAAGAGGTTTGCACAGAGAACTCAAAGGAAAGGCACTTGCTTCAGTGTAAAGGTTCACAAAAGAGGCTTCTGAAAGATGAAGGCTGAGCAGCATTGTAAAGGCCTAGTAAAAGCCAGGAGAAGAAAGATTGGAAGAGAAAGGAGCCGAATGAACAACGGTCCCAAATGTAGGAAGAAGCGTGATATGGTCAGGTAACTAGCATCAGTTGTTAACATCTAGACACAGTGATGACAGTATCCACAGATTAAACTGGAAGATACCTGAGACCAGTTCGTAGGAGATCCTGTCTTCCGCTTCCAGCCAGACTGCTGCTCCTAACCCCTCTGTAGAGAAATCCTGAGGCTGCAACTGGGTGGGAGCCTGATCAAGTGATGAATTCCAACTGGGGCAGTGATAAGATGGGCAGGGTGAGAAGGAAGGTGATGTTGAAGATTGCACCAGCTTGTTGATAGGAGTGAACAGATGCAATCAATTAACTGAGCTCTCAGCACGTGCCATTTACTCTTCCTGGGCACTGGACATACAAAGGTGGGTGAAATGTGGTCCCAGCCTTCAAGGAACATATAATCTGTGTATATATATGATCTGTATATATATATTTGTACAATGAGATATATATTATTATATATAGTATTTTATATATTATATAATATATATAATATATCTGTATATATTATATACTGTATATATTATATAATAATGTATTTATATATTATATATTATACAGATTAATATATATTATATACAGATTATATATATTATGTACATATATATACAGATTATATATATTATACTTATACAGATTATATAATATTGCCATATACACACACACACACACATATTCTCCATACTGGAGCAAAATGAGTTGTAGAAGTCAAATGTTGTGCTTTGCCATGTATAGACTCTGGATACATAATTCTGGAGCTCACAGAGAGGTGTAGGGTGATAGTACTGATGATAGTTGAAATCAAGGATGAAAATAGTATCATTCAATGTGAGCATCAAGACTGAAGGAGGCCAGGAGTCTGGCCTGTACTCCCAGACACTTGGGAGGCTAAAGCAAGAAGATTGCTTGAATCTAGGAGTTTGAGATTCTAGTGTGATATGATCACACTTATGAATAGCCACTGTACTCCAGCCTGGACAACATAGTGAGATCCCTATATCTTAAAAAAAAAAAAAATTAAAACAAATGAAAAATAGTGAAGGAGAAGGCAGAATCTACACTATTTGTTCAGCACTCATGGGGGAGTGCTGAGATACAAAGAGAAGCATCCACTCCTCATCAAAGAGGGCAGGCCAGAGAAATAAAAGGAGAATGGATAGAGAGGGAGAAAAACCTTAAAATCCAGAGAAAAGAGAGTTTAAACAAGAATTTCAATGAGGAAGGAGTACTTTCAATCACTGAAAGGCATCAAGGAAGATGAAGATTGAAAGGAATTCATCAGCTTTAGTCACAAAGAAATAATTGATGAGGGTTTTCACAATACTGGGGGTGGAAGCTAAACTGGAGTGGGAAGTGATAGAGAAAAATGAGAGTAGATCATTCTTTCAAGAAATTTGTGAAGGGATGAAGGTAGAAGGTGATTTAGAGTCAAAAGAGGTTTGGTGGTGTTGTGTGTGTGCATCTTAATTGGTAGAGAGGAGAGCATTTTTAGAGCCAGAGAAGGAAACGTTGAAGTAAAGGTAAGTAGAGATAACCTTTAAGAGCAGAGTTTTTCAACCTGTTTTATCTCACAGCACACTTGCACTTGAACCTATAGTTAAATGTCTGTGGCACATTTAAATTATGTTGGTCAAAAAAACAGATTAAAAAAAGAATGTACCTTCTTTGATATACTTATTAACACAAAATGCACCATCACAGCCTCAAAATGATACAAAACAATTTATTATAATTTGTAATAAAAAATAATTAAAATTCTTTGAAAAACTTATTTATTTTTCCGTTTATTATAATTTAACATTTAATGAGATAGCTGAGCTTGATGTTTTTTTAAGAGTATCTTCTTTGCAAGGTTGAATTTTGGACAGGCATACTCTTAAATCTTCCTCCAAGGATTCTAGCCACGATCGATTTTTTGTCGTTGATGTTATTCATTGCAGAAAAGCTCACTTCACACAATTATGGCATTGAGAATGGAAGAAATATTTCTATTGCTTTTTTGGTAATATTTGGAAATTCACCCTTGAGAGATCACCAAAAGGTTGTAACATCTGTCGTTGAATATTTTAACTGCAATCCTCTGTCATTTCTTATTTCTGTTAACTCTTTTCTGTAATATTTAATTTGCTGATGTACACGCACTTAAATCAAAGTGATTTCTCATCCACTCCAGAGACTTATGTCAAGTCTGGGGTGCAGGAAAGTGGTGCCAAAAAATAATTTTCAAAAGTTATGTACAATAAATCTAAAATCAGTTAAATTTGTTCAACAAGATTTTTATCCAGCTTATAACTTTTCACTACTTCAAACATTTCTAACTGCACCTGTTAATCCTTTCCTTCCAGAGCAGTAATTTTTCTCTGAAAGCATTCATTTTATCTGTAAATGTGAGAGAATATTTTCATGATTTCCCTCCATACTCTTATTAAAAATCCTCAAACACTGAAATAAATCTGCGAGACATGCAACTTCATGTACCAACCTTGTCACAAAGTAAATCACCTAATTTAGAATGTTGCATTTTTTAAAAAGGTTGATTAACTTTTTTTTTTAATCCATAAAATCTCCATAGAACACTTCCTCGAGATAATCATCTCACTTCCGTTGCAGTAAGAGCTGCATGTAAGAAGCATCCAAGGAGGAAGTAACTCTGCAAATAATCTTGTTTGCAGTGGCCTGTTTTGTATAAAATCAATCATTTTAACAGTGTCACCTAGGACCTTTTGTAATTCAGACACTAATGATTTTGACGCTAGCACTTCTCTGTAGAAGACAGTATGTAAAAATAATTTTTGGATTCTTTTTTTTCTGTGTAAGTGTAACCAATCCTTTCACACCTCCGGACATAGACGGGCCTCCATCCATACAAATACTTATGCAGGAATCCCAAGACAAGTTTATTAGAATTAAAGTGATTACCAATCAAATTGAAAATATCTTGGCCCTTTGTTGTTGTTTGGAGTGGTCAACGAAATAAAAACTGTTTTATGATTTCTTCTTCAAAGACAAGTCTACTGAGGGCTAAAAGTTGGGGTTTACCACTGATATCAGTAGATTCATCCAACTGAATTGCAAGCGTGTTTACTTCTTTGAGGTGAGACATTACTTGAAATGCTATATTTTCAGATAAATCCTTAACAAGCTGAGAAATTGTACTATCTGAAAGTGGAATTTAAAAAATTTCCTTCTCATACTTATCTCCAAACATTGTTTTTACACACAAACATTGTTTTTGCACAGCAGACCGTTAAAATAACAGATTCTATAATTGTATGAGATTTCATCTTCCTAGCTATGATTTCTACAACTGCATAACTCGCTTCTTGTGCTTTATTGTTATTGATATTGTTGCGGCTATGGTCCGTATTTTTGCTTGTTTGGTGTTATTGGGTGCAGTGGTTAAGTAAAGTCCCTGTCCTGGTTGTATCCTGCACCCAGGAGGGGTGCCATTTACTCTTACCTTGTGCCCCTTAGGTGGGAGCACACAAACCCCACTCCTTCCTCCCCTACCTCCCCTCCTGCCGCCACTAACTGTTTTTAATTTAGTTGCTGATGTAATGGATGGAGGAGTATTTCACACACGAGCATCTTCTTCTGTTTTTTTGTTTCTTTACTAAAAACTTGTCCATTTTAATCTAAGGCTGTGTAATAACAATTAAAAATGCCAAATCAAAAATAATAAAAATAAGTAAATGAGCAACTCATACTTTTTAAAAAGAAATACAGGTACACACTTGAAAATTTTTCAAAACTAGAATTTGTAAGGCAATTGTGTCCAACCACTTCACGATGTCAAATCTAAGACAGGACTGTACGACCAGTTCGGTGTGAGCTGCACCTGCTTTCTCAGGCGCGGTGGGGGACTGCTGGCTCAGACTGCTCAGGGACTTCATGTGATTTCCACGTGTGTTCCTGGCGAATCCTTGTCCAAGTGCACCTGGATGTGTTGTAAAAGCTTATTTTTCAAAGCTACACCCCACCCACTTTACAAATAAGCTGGTATTTATTTATTATAACAATACAATGTTTATTTGTTATAACGATACGCTCATATAATCAATTTAAAGAAGTTTTAATTTGGACAGGTACGCTTTCTGTGCTTTGAAATCCTTTGGCAAATAATTTAATTAATAGTCTTCAGAAATTTTCTCGGCACACCTAACACCCTTTCATGGTGCACCAGTGAGCTCCGGCACACTGGGTGAACATCACTGCTACAGGGAGAGAATAAACGGATCCGTGACATAAGAACTCTTTAGTCAGGAGGTGACGCGGGTGGCGGGAGGAAGCAAGGGCAGCTTTGCTTGCAGGTGAGGGGATAGTGCCCAGCACAGGGGGTTTACCGTTGGCATCTGTTTCCCCTGTAAAGGAGGGAGCAGAAGGGCTGCAGGGGTCGTGAGACTGGAGGAAGAGGAGGCCCGAGATGAGGCTGGCAGGGGAGAGGATGGAGAGCTCAAGAATCCGGGGCATAGCAGCGCCTGTGGCTCAGTGGGTAGAGTGCCGGCCCCACATACCGCAGGTGGCAGGTTCAAACCCAGCCCCGGCCAAAAACTGCCAAAAAAAAGGATCTGGAGCAGAAATTAGATGAGAGTGAGGACATGAGAGATCTTGAGACGGATTCAGGTTCTCTGCTAGCATGTTTGAGTCAGATGTGGCTCTAGGTGGTGAGAAGACCCAGGAGAGAGCCTCAAGAACAGCGGTTCTCAACCTGTGGGTCGCGACCCCTTTGTAACAAATACATCCTGCATATCAGATATTTACATTATGGTTCATAACAGTAGCAAAATTACAGTTATGAAGTAGCAACAAAAATAATTTTTTGGTTGGGAGTCACCACAACATTAGGAACTGTATTAAAGGGTCGTGGCAGGACGGTGCCCGTGGCTCAAGGAGTAGGGCGCTACCGGGGGTGGTGGGTTCGAACCTGGCCCCGGACAAAAACTGCAAAAAAAAAAAAAAGGGGGTGTGTGTGCGGCATTAGGAGGCTTTAGGAAGGTTAAGAACCACAGCTCAAGAATGGGTGACTAAAGGGTCTGCCTCCCTCCACGATATTCCTAGCACCTAATACAACACCTGGCATGTAGCAAGTCCTCCACATGTATTTCTTCAAAAACTGAATAAAAACATATTCTTTTCTACTTCCCAGTGTATTATACCAATTTCCTTCTTTCACATATTTCATTAATTAATTGTAATTATAGTAAATAGTCTAAAGGAAAAGAACTGCATGCTATGAGATTGCACAATTGGGAGTCCTGTTGTAATCTCGGGGTTGAGAGTCCAGAAGTTTTTATCAGGAAATGATGTAAGGTGAGATCTGAAGAATCAGTAGGAGATAGTGAATGAAAAAATTTCTGAATATCTTGAGGTGAGAAAAAGCTGAAAGTGTTCCAGCTAAGCCGTAGCAAGCAATGAAGCGGGTCGGGGCTGAAGGTCTAGGCTAGTTACATGAGATCCACCAGGTACTAAGTCGTGATGTACACTGTGACCTATTAGACTTGACTTCAGAAAAGCTAGCATAATTATTATTGTTAGCTTATAAACATTAAGTGGAATTATTATTATAGTGTATGATTCTATACGGTGAGATTTGAAAGCTGAAAAACTATGTTTGTCTCCTCCAGCAGATTGTTACTTTTTTTTTGTAGAGACAGAGTCGCACTTTGTCACCCTCGGTAGAGTGCCGTGGCCTCACAAAGCTCACAGCAACCTCTAACTCCTGGGCTTAGGCGATTCTCTTGCCTCAGTCTCCCAAGTAGCTGGGACTACAGGTGCCACCACAACACCCGGCTATTCTTTGTTTTTTGTTGCAGTTCTGCCGGGCCCGGGTTTGAACCCGCCACCCTCGGTATATGGGGCTGGCGCCCTACCCACTGAGCCACAGGCGCCACCCACTGTTACTTTTTTGTACATAGCTAAGCAAATGCAAAAATTGCTATTAAAATGCATTTTGGTTACCTAGAGTGAGTCTCTAAGCCTCTTTTCTCTCCATTTTAGATTTTTTTTTTTTTTTTTTTTCAGAATCTAGCTCTGCTACCTTGGCTGGAGGGCCATGGCCTCAACCTAGCACACAGCAACCTTGTCAGACTCCTAGGTTTAAGTGATCCTCCTGCCTCAGCCTCCTGAGTATCTGGGACTATAGATGCACACCACCATGCCCAGCTAATTTTTCTAATTTTAGTAGAGATAGGGTCTTGCTTTGCTTAGGCTGGTCTTGAACTCCTGACCTCAAGTGGTCCTCCCTCCTCAGCCTTCCAGAGCACTAGGGTTATAAGTGCACACCACCACACCTGCCTGCTATTTTAATTTTTTTCTGTTAGCTTCATGACTGGTGTCTTAGTCGTCCACTCAGGTTGATATAACAAAATACCTTTGGCTGTGTAATTTATAAACAAGAGTTGTATTGTTCACAGTTATGGAGCCTGGGAAGTTTAAGAGTAAGGCACCAACAGACTCAGAATTTGGTGAAGCTTAGCTCTCTGCTTCCTAGATGGTATCTTTTTTGCCGAGTCCTGACGTGGTTGAAGACCAGAAGGGCCAAATAGGCTCACTCCAGAGTCTTTTTTACGGGTACTAATCCCATTCACGAAGGCTCTGTGCTAATGACCTAGTCACCTCCCAAAGGCCCTACTTCCTAACACCATCACTTTGAGAGTTAGTTTTCAACATATGAATTTTGAGGAGGTCACATACATTCAGCCCATAGAAAATGGGTTAATTAGGTGTTTGACCAGGGAACAGATAAGTTTTAATTAATAGAATACCAAAAAGGGGAAAAAACCAGCTCAGTGACCTTGGCAGATGATAGAGATGGGAGGTTCAGATAGGTAAGCATTGCGAAGGAGATTTTTGCGCCTTGGGCTGTCCTGGTATAGCTCAGGCTCCAGGGGATACTTATTTTCACTATTCTAATATAAACCTATGTAAAACCTCAAAGTCTGTCAATATAGAGAATTAGCTGCCTACCCCAAGATCAATCTTGGAGGAACTGTTTTGAACTGGTATGTGTGCACACATGTATATGTGTGGATGTGTGTGTGTGTGTGTGTGTGTGTGTGTGTAGCCTGGGGCAGGAGACTGCTGTGGAAATTAATAGCAGAAGTTCAGACCGCTGGTATAAGCGTCCGCAAGGATGATGATCAGGACAGAACAGAAGCCAGAATGTGGAAAACTGGTGGGGCTTGGCTGACCCTGGGCATTGTTTCTCCTACTGTGCTACTCGCTCCATTCACCAAGACGGTGAATTATAATCTAGAAGGGCCTTCTCTTCATCCTGCCTCTCCTTGAGGGGTCAAGGGTAAGGGTGAGGCTAAAGACAGGGCTCTGATGAGAAAGGTTGCTTGGTGACAGGATACACAGTCTGAGCAATTAATTATGAGAATCCGGTGCTTGGAGCTCTCCGTTCTGCTGCTTGTCCCTGCCCCTCTCATTGGGGTCACTGAATGTTGACACAGACTGGGATTTAGCCTTTGGTTTTTTCCATTGCAAAAAACCCAAACAAAATTGCTGATACCATCAGAGAACTATATACTCGCAGGCCAAAGGAATGAGACATCTCAGCAGTCCAAATACTTCAAAAGAAAGCAACAACCTGGGTTACAAACATAAATGCCACCAGAAGCAATATGTTATTTCAGATGGTTAATGAATGAAACAAATGCAACAAATATAAAATAAATACAATCAATCAATGTTTATTAATACAGTTTTGTTTTATGGGATATATTTTGAAGCTACAGTAAATGAAAATGATGTGGTATTTGTTCAGACATAGAAAAAATAACACTTTAGTCAAATAGAAAACTCAGAAACAGACCCAAGTATATGTGAAAGTTTGATATATGACAGAGTGGCAGGTCAATGGGGAAAGGAGGGTCTGTTCAATAAGTGAACTTGTAAAAAATGGTTCTCTATGTGAAAAAAAGATATTGATCCCTGCCTCATACCATGTGTAAAAATAAACTCCAGAAAAATTAGGGACTCAACTTTTAAAAGTAAAATTTTACAAATTTTATTAGAAAATACAGATAAATATCCTTTTGACTTTGGCGTGGGGAAGAATTTATTAAAGACACCAAAAAACTCTAACCATAACAGAAAAGATTAATAAATCTGACTGTGTTAACATTAAGAACTATTGACCATTAAAAGACATCCTATGAAAAGAAAAGAGAGAAGGTACCAGCTGGGAGAGTATATTTGTTACCCAATTATCCAAGAAAGGATTAATAGCAAGATGGGATACGAGTTTCTTCAAATCAGAAAGGAAAGAACAAAGAAAATAATGGTCAAGAAATATGAACAGAAATTCAGTAGAAGAGAAAGCTCATATGACTAATAAAAATATGGGCTGGTCAACTTCATTACTGGTTGCAGAGGATAAATTAAAACCATGATATATTCATTCTATATCCATTCAGTTGGCGAAAATTAAGAAACGTGACCATTCCAAATGCTGGAAAGAATGTGATTTAGCATAATGTCTTCTACAATGCTCTGAAGAATGTAAATGTATAACAACCACTTTGAAAAGTCTGTCACTATCTAAATGTTGAACACACCCATGCCTTGCAGCTCAGCAAATTCTACTTTGAGGTATTTGCTCAAGAAAAACTCTAGGTATGATAGGCAACAGGAAGATGAATGTTCCTGGAAGCACCAGTAGTAAAAACAAATGGCTGGCACCCTTTATACAAAAGTTAAAAACAAATGAAAATAAACAATGCAATTTCTAGGGATACAAATATGTGATAAAGCTGTAATTTCAAACTCAGGTTAATAATAAAGGCAAGAATTAAGGAAGGGAAGATTGAAGGAAATGGATTGGGGAGAAGCTCATAGGTGGGTATGATTGATAATAATCTAATTTTTATATTGGATGATGGGTTCACAAGTATTTATATTATAATAAATAAATGTATAAATTAGTACATAAATATATATGGATAAAAACAAAAGAGGGCTGTACTTGGGCCAGTGAGTGAGAATGTGTCACAAATCCAAGGTAATCCAAGTTTAGAAATGACTAGGTTGGCCAAGAAAAAAAAAGATAGTCCAATTCTGTGCACTTGAGCAAAAAACCAACATCTATCCTGACCACATTTTCTTTTTCCTATTAGTTATCATTAATCCTGACAATAATCCTATTTTTGGACTACTACAATTCCCTTTTAACAGATGAATCCCAGCTTAGTGAGTTCACATCACTTGCTCAGGTGGTGAAGATGGTGTAGCAGGATCCAGAATTTGAAGTCTTATCTGTTTGACTCTAGGGCATGGCCCTTCACAGTTGTGTTAGGCTCCTGGTCGGTAGGATCATTTTACAACTGAGTTCCCATCAGGGGGAGTTATTGCTAAGGATAAGGATCTCTAGATGTGTGAAGGTAAAAGTTTACCTAACATTTAAATATTTTGCCACACCAAGTATGCTATAGCAATTTGAATTTGCACGTGTGTGCTGCACTGGAAAAGTTATGTTAAAACGACATCACATGTACATAGATCATTGAGTAATAAGAATGTGGATGCGAGGCAGCTCAAACAAGAAATGGCAAGCACTTTTGGATCGAGTGTGACTCATTCCTTGAATCTGCACAATGTTCCTCTCTCATATGCCCACACGGGAATGTAAAGATATAAAAAGAATGTTCGAAGACGTTTTTAGCAGTTGTAAATTTGCTATACACCTAGTATGTTCTGCTTTGTGACCTTACTCAAGCACCCTTGTTTTTGTTTCTTTTATTTCTTTAAAGACCACCAAACGTGAGCCCCGTGCCCCCTCTACTGGTAAGCCCTACTTTGTCATAAATGTCTTTCTAAATAGGCATCCACCCATCCCTGTGAGTGAAGATAATTTCAGGCTTATTTCTAGTGCCCTGAGTTTTTCTGCAGAGGAGAGTTGGCAGTGGGAAAGAGAAAGGACCTTTTTTCTTTTCTTTTTGTGAGGAAGATAAAATGTCACCGAGAATCTGGCTTGTGGGAAGAAGCCACATAACTGAACTTGAACCAAGACTTTGGGGGGATAAGATTGGAGGTGTGGACACCAGCGTTAGAGACAGTATCTCCATGTAGCCTTTGCTTTACAGAAAAAAACAATCTGTTAAATTTCTTCGAGTCATCTTCAAATTAAATTCATTAGGGACTTTCCTAGACCTCTGTGTCATGGAGTATGTCTCCACCCTCTCTCCCCTGAAGGTGGAGCGCTCCTTTCCTTCCTGTGTTTACATGTCACATCTATTCATCAGAGTAAAATGAGGACTTCTCAGGGCAGAAATCACATTTAATTTTCTGTCGGGTTCAGCCCCCAACTCCCAAATAGTGCATACCACATGGTAAATACCAATTATGCTACTTAGCTACCCCTCTCAAATTGCCACATGAGAACAGAAAAATCCCCATTCAGTAGCCCAAGGAAATCGAAATCCAAAACAAAAGGATAAAAGAAGATGCTGACCACACAGCAGAAGACTAAATACTGTAATTTTATTGTTGTGCCCATAATCACAATTTGACCAGAAACATTTCAGGATATGTTGATTCCAAGATGTTGAAGTTCAATGATCAGGTTCAGAAAACATCTATTAAAATGACTTCCCTTTTCCTCTACCCCTAAATCTCCAAATCCTTAAACATTAACGAGGGCTAAACAATATGGTTCTTTTCTTCTTTTCAACTCACACACAACTTGACCTTAAAATCCTAACAGGAAGACAGAAGCGACGCTGAGCATCTTAGGAAGCCAGACACGAGGCAGCAAGATCTATGGGCGAGGAACTGGGAGCCCTGGGTTTCAGGCTTGGCTCCAACAAGTTGTAGCTAGGTATCCACTGGAGAGTCACTTAACTTTAGTTGTGCCTCAGTCTCCTTG
Organism: Perodicticus potto; assembly: GCA_963574655.1. NCBI lineage: Eukaryota > Metazoa > Chordata > Mammalia > Primates > Lorisidae > Perodicticus > Perodicticus potto. The sequence goes on from CAUYRH010108796.1 coordinate 65,124, forward strand.
TTTGTAAAGTAGTAATGATTGTATTGACTTCGCATGCTGACTTCACGGGGTAGGCAGGTAATATATTGTAAACTCTCTGTTCCTTACTCTTCTTTCCATCCTGAATACTCCCCGGAGTGGAGTGGTGACAGGTGGGACTGGCGGTCTCATACCCATTCTCCCTACTCCGTTATGCATCCAAACTCTGAAGGCTCATGACTGCCCTCAGATGGAGGGAAGCAGGGCCCCACATATCACAAAGCCACACTAACACACAGATTATTAACGAGCACGTGTGTCCCTCTCTCAGGCATTCAGCACTGACACAGGATGGCCATAGCATAAATGTCCACTCCTACAACCTGTCATGGGGCCTATCGTAGCCCTGCATGAACCCTCTCCCTCCCAAAACAAGGGATACAAAGGACCTAACTAGCCCCATCCTCGAAATTTGGGCCAAAGGACCCTAACCCACAAAAACTATCTGGCCAACCTGTGGAATTTGCCACCCATTATGCCCCAATATAAAAGGGGTCTCTAACTGCCCCCCGCCCAGGCACAGACGCCATCTTGGCTGAGGTGGGACATTGTCCCTTTTCAATAAACCCGACTTAAACTTCTCTGTGGTCCTGCTCTCATCTCTGGGTGCTGCAGGGACACCTTTCACAACTGGTACTGTTTAGGCCCTGGGTAAACATTTTTCACATCTCTTCCCTTATGTCCTCAAAACAGCAGGTGGCTGGATCTGAATGCTATGTAAGTTCGTGGACCGTGCCATTCCCAAATTAAAATTATTAAATTTAATTTGTATTTTACCTTTTAATTTTTCTAGATGCTTTTATGTATTTTGGAAGAGACATAACATTTTGACAACGTACGAAAAATAATTTGGCATTTTAATTTTTACACCTACTTCAGATGTACTTTTGATGAAAATATAATAAAATTGTATAGTTTGAATATGCTTGGATTTTAATTTTAATCTTCTATAACATTACTGTTGATAAAACATGAATTATATGAAAATCTCGATAGCTTACCTAGTGATGTTGCTAAAATGAAAACAAGAAAAATACTAGATGCTTCATAAACGTTGGTAGATAAAATGCAATTTTTTTTGAAGTTCATTGTGAATTTTATTTTTTTTATTTATTTTTTCTTTTTTATTGTCTTTATTATTAAATCATAGCTGTGTACAATAGTGCAATCAAGGGATACAATGGGCTGGTTTCATATACAATCTGAACTGTTTTCATCAAATTGATTAACATAGCCTTCATGGCATTTTCTCAGTTATTATATGAAGACATTTGCATTCTGCATTTAGTAAGGTTTGCCTATACCCTTCTAAGATGCACCGTAGCTGTGGCCCCACCAATTATCCTCCCTCCAACCCAACCTGCCCCCTCCCCTCCCTACCCTTGCCCCTTTCCCCATATTCTTGTGCTATAGTTGGGTTATAGCCTTCATAAGAAACCTATAAATTAGCTTCATAGTAGGGCTGAGTACATTGGATATTTTTTTTCCATTCTTGAGATACTTTGCTAAGAAGAATATGTTCTAGTTCCATCCATGTAAACATGAAAGAGGTAAAGTCTCCATCTTTCTTTAAGGTTGTGTAATATTCCATGGTATACATGTACCACAATTTATTAATCCATTTGTGGATCGATGGGCACTTGGGTTTCTTCCATGACTTAGCAATTATGAATTGGGCT
>CAUYRH010108797.1:0-19550 GCA_963574655.1 Perodicticus potto
GTGTGCATTCCCACCAGCAGTGTAGGAGTGTTCCCTTTTCTCCACATCCACGCCAACATCTCTGGTTTTGGGATTTTGTGATGTGGGCTAATCTTACTGGAGTTAGGTGATATCTCAGAGTACTTGTGATTTGCATTTCCCTGATGATTAAGGATGGTGAGCATTTTTTCATGTGTCTGTAGGCCATGTGCCTATCTTCTTTAGAGAAGTTTCTCTTCAAGTCCTTTGCCCACCCCGAGATGGGATCACTAGTTCTTTTCTTGCTAATACGTTGGGGTTCTCTGTGTATTCTGGTTATCAAACCTTTGTCAGAGGCATAAATTGCAAATATTTTCTCCCATTCTGAGGGCTGTCTGCTTGCTATACTGACTATGTTCTTAGCTGTACAGAAGCTTTTTCGTTTGATCAGGTCCCAGTAGTGTATTTTTGATACTGCTTCAATTGCCTGGGGAGTCCTCCTCATAAAATATTCACCCAAGCCGATTCCTTCAAGAGTTTTCCCTGCATTTTCTTCTAATATTTTGATAGTTTCATGTCTTAAGTTTAAATCTTTAATCCAGTGAGAGTCTACCTTAGTTAACGGTGAGAGGTGTGGGTTTAGTTTTAGTCTCCTACAGGTCGCCAGCCAGTTCACCCAGCACCATTTGTTAAATAGGGAATCTTTTCCCCACTGGATGTTTGTCATTGGCTTGTCAAAGATCAAGTAACGGTAGGTAGCTGTATTCATCTCTTTGTTCTCTATTCTGTTCCAAACGTCTATCTCTCTGTTTTTGTGCCAGTACCATGCAAAAACAAACAAACAAACAAAAAAAAAAAACTCTCAGAAAACTAGAAATAGAGGGGAACTTTGTTAGCTTGATAAAAACATCTACCAAAAATGCACAGCTGAAATGACACTTAAGAATAAAAGGCTAAATTATTTTCCCTTAAGGCAAAGATGTCTACTGTCATTGTTGCTATTCAGTGTAGCACTGGAAGTTCTGGCTTTAATAATAAGGAGAGAGCATAAAAAAAGGCATACAGATTGGGGAAAAAAGAGATAAAAACTGTCCTTATTTGCAGATCACTTGATTATTTATATAGGCAGTGCCAAGGGATTGACAAAAGTGCTCCTAGAACTAATAAATCGGTTCAGCAAGTTTGCAGAATACCAGATCAACATGCAAAAATCAATTGTATTTGTACATCTAAATAATGAATATGTGAAAACCAAAATCACAAACACAGTACCATTTATAATCACTCTGAACAAAATTAAATACTTAGGTATAATAAGTTTCGCATCTATATGCTGAAAATTATAAAATCCTGATGAAAGAAATCAAAGATGACCTAAATAAATGGAGAGACATAACATATTCATGGATTGAAAGACTCAACATGGTAAAGATGTTACTTCTCCCCAAATTGATCTATAGGTTTTAATGCAATTCCTATCAAAATCCCAGAAAGTTTTTGTGTACATATTGAAGGTTGTTTTAAGATATATGGAGAGGCACAGCCTCTAGTATGGCTAAAATCATCTTGAAAATGAAGAATAAACTACTAGAAATCACCCTACCTGTTATTTAGGCATAGCTTATAGTTAGGACATTTATGTGTGAATATTCTAGCTATATTAGCATGATATTGGTGGAAGGATAGATATAAAGATCAATTGGTATTCATGTGGTATTTCTGGAGGAATAGGCACATAGATGAATGGAACAGAATAGAGAATCCAAACATAGGCTCGGCGCCTGTGGCTCAAGCAGCTAAGGCACCAGCCACATACATCTCAGCTGGTGAGTTCGAATCAAGCCCTGGCCAGCCAAACAACAATGACAGCTGCAACCAAAAAATGGCCGGGCATTGTGGTGGGCGCCTGTAGTCCCAGCTACTTGGGAGGAGGAGGCAGGAGACTCTCTTGAGACCAGGAGTTGGAGGTTGCTGTGAGCTGTCATGCCACGGCACTCTACCCAGGGTGACAGTTTGAGACTCTGTCTCAAAAGAAAAAAAAAAAGGCTCAGCGCCTGTGGCTCAACGGGTTAAGGCACCAGCCACATACACCTGAGCTGGAGGGTTTGAATCCAGCCTGAGCCAGCCAAACAACAATGATGGCTGCAACCAAAAAATGGCTGGGTGTTGTGGTGGGCACCTGTAGTCCCAGCTACTTGGGAGGCAGAGGCAAGAGACTCGCTTGAGACCAGGAATTGGAGGTTGCTGTGAGCTGTGTTGCCACAGCACTCCATCCAGGGTGACAGCTTGAGGCTCTGTCTCAAAAAAAAGAAAAGAAAAAAAGAAAACCCAAACATAGCTCCACACAGGTATGGCCAACTGGTATATATATATATTTTATTAAATCATAGCTGTATACATTAATGCAATCATGGGTTACAATGTGCTGGTTTTATATACAATTTGAAATATTTTCATCAAACTGGTTAACATAGCCTTCACGGCATTTTCATAGTTATTGTGTTAAGACATTTATATTTTACACTTAGTAAATTTCACATGTACCCTTGTAAGGTGCACAATAGGTGTGGTCCCACCGATTACCCTCCCCTCCACCTATCCTCACAACTCTCCTCCCTTCCCTCTCCCCTTCTACTATGAAACCAATTTATAGCTTTCATATGAAAGCTATAACCCAATTATAGCCCAACTGATTTTTGGTAATGGTACAAACATAAGGCAATGGAGGAAAGATAATCTTTTCACCAAATCATGCTGGAACAATTGGACAACCATGTGTGTGTGTGTGGGGGGGACGGTGCAGGAAGGTAAACCTAAACCTTGTACCTTGTAAAAAAATCAACTCGAAATGGATTATAGATTTAAATATGAAATTAACAGTTATAAACTTTTATTGTTTTATTTTATTTTATTTTTTGAGACAAAGTCTCACTTTATCGCCGCCCTCGGTAGAGTGCCATAGCATCACAGCTCACATCAACCTCCAACTCCTGGGCTTAGGTGTTTCTCTTGCCCCAGCCTCCTGAATAGCTAGGACTATAGGCACCCACCACAACGCCCGGCTATTTTTTGTTACAGTTTGCCCGGGACTGAGTTTGAATCCACCACCCTCAGTACATGGGGCCAGAGCCCTACCCACTGAGCCACAGGTGACGCCCTAAGAGTCATAAACTTTTAGAAAACAACATAGGAAAAAGCCTTTGAGATACAGCACTTGGTGAATAGTTCTTAGTCTTGATACCAAAAGCATTCTCCATAAAAGAAAATAAAAAGCAATAACTTAGACCTCATGAAAATTAAAATTTTGGCTCTGTGAAAGACCCAAAGCAGATAAAAATACAAGCTGCAGAATGAACAAAAATATTTGCAAAGCACAAATCTGACAAAGGACTTGTATCTAGACAACATATATAAAAAATCCTCTCAAAACTCAACCATAAATAATCAAACAATCCATCTAGAAATGGGCAAAGTACATGAAGAGACAACTCACCGAAAAGAATATGCAGATAATAAATAAGCACATGATTGATTACGTGTTCAACATTATTAGTCATTGAGGAAATGCAAATTAAGACCTTGATGCGATATCACTACACACCTATTAAAGCAGCTATAATGAAATTTAGTGAGAATACCAAATGCTGGTATATTAGTTTGCCCGGCTTGCTGGGTGGCTTAAACAGTAGAAATATATTCCTTACAGTTGTGGAGGCTGGAAGTCCAAGATCCAGGTGTTGCCAGGATTGGTTTCTTCTGAAGCCTCTTTCCTTGGCTTGCAGGTGGTCATTTTCTTCTCTTTATGTCTTCCCTCTGTACCTGTGTTCTAATATCTTCTTATAAGAGCATCATTCATATTCATGCCTTTGTGTTACTACTTCTTTATTTTCTTACCCAGGGCAAGTTGGTACAGTGAGCAATGGCAGTATACCTGGAAGTCATTGCTACCCTAGAACTACCTACAACAACTTGGTCAGATTGCAAACTATATCAAATTTTCCCATTGTCCATAAACTAAATATATTTTCAACTCAGTTTTCTCTTAGCTAGGTGCCCAAAGCCCCACAGCCTGAAGTCCAGCCTGTCTGCAGTTAGGAAAAGGCCAGTTTTATGTTGTTCTGACGGAAGTCACAGCAGGGACCTTTGTTCATTTCACCACCCGAGGGAGAGAGAGAACCTTGCCCATCATGAAGCTTTCTCATTTAGTGTTTGTTCACCTCCTGGGAACTGCATGTGAAAAGTTGGACTGGATAATAATTTAGTTCAATTAAACCAGAGGTCTTTAAATTTAGTGTTCATCAGAATCACCCAGGGTGCTTGTTTGAAAGGAATCATCTGGGCCACCCCTGGGATTATAATGCAGGGGGGTCCATCGATTTCATTTTGAGGAACATTGAACTAACTCTCCTGTCCTTTGAACAGGCTTGGCAATGAGGACTATTTGATTCTTTTTCTAATAGTTGCCTCCTACCTAGATTGCTGGAGGGACTAAGTTTGATGAAAGTGGCCCCAACTTATCTTGCTACAATGAATGCTCCACAAATGCACAGAAATAATGTAATAGCTCGATCATTTGGTGCTTTCACCTACCATTTCTGCAGTCATCTCTCACTGAGGGCTCCCAAACCCTGAGACAAGATAGCAATTTCACTCCCAGGGAAGCAAATCTACAGCATCCAGGATGAACAAATTACTCTACTCTTTCCTCAGCTGTCTACCCTCGTTCGCCTGAACCACAAATTCAATTACAAACAGATGCAGGTTCACCCTGGCTAGTCAAGCCTTCTGTTCTAAAAAGCACAGTGATCTCTGGTTTCCCAGTGCTTCAACTAGCAGAAATGTTAACTTTGGATCATTTTTCCTAAATGTATACATGTGGTATCTCACAAACTGTGTTATGTTTTGCAGATGCAATATAGGGGTTCATAGAGCATTTCCACATGTAGAAAGATTCTACTCTGACAGCATAAGGCAATCAATAAAGAAGTCAATTTCCTGACTTAGAAAGAAAACTCTCCTACCCTGTATTACTGCAGGTGACTTTTAGGTCCTGTCACAGGGACCCCACACAGAGAAGTTTTGTTTTCACACAGTGCTGGGCTTTGGTTTGCCATGCAGTGATGCCACTCACAGTATTTCAGAACAGACAGGGAAGAGGGAAGCTGGAATCAGTCCTTGTTCGTTCTTTATGGACTCTGAAACTCTCATTTTCCCATTCTAGCTCCTATCTTGGGCATGAAAGCAGCCAAGCAAGGTTTAAGCTAGATATTACTGAGTGCATCTTGCTTGTCAGGTCTATACTGGGAATATTATCTAATTTAACTTTCTTAGCAACTCTGTAAAGAGTATTTTTACTAAGTTCCCTAAAACAGAGCTTTGTGCAAAAATTAAGGGCTAATGATTTACTTGGAAAAGGCATTCTCAGGGCAGTGAGAGTGAGGAAAATGATCAATAGACAGAAAAGGTTAGAAAACAACGCAAAGTGAGTTCTTCTTGTATTGGCTACTGTTTCATCACAAGCCCTGAAGAGACATAGCTGACTGCTCAGCAGGTCTACCTAGTCAGATGTCGGGGACATCTTTGTACAAACTGTATGGAGAAAGTATGTTTTGGAAGATTCCATCAGAGGGAGAAAAGGGGAGAGAATTGATTTGCCTCACTCTATCTTCTGTCTCCTGTTGGTTAACATTTGCTTCTGGGGTAATGGGAGGATGTTCATTCCCTCATTCTCCCAGGTAGTTCAATCAAGCCCTTGTAGCAGTTGCTCTGAAAGCCAGATCCATCTTCTTGTGGGGTGGCATTTCACTGGGGTATGGCAGTGGCTGAAGGAGCCAAACTGCAAGCATGTGGCTTCTCAGCTTCAGACAGCAGAGCAACTCAGGCCCACATAGAGTTGGTCAATATATCAATTGGGGCCTCTAGGAAGCAGATGCTGAAATGAAATTAGGAGTGTGTGAGGTTTATTGAAGAGGTAATTCCTATGAAAGATGAAGGGGAGGAAGGAGGATCACACAACGGAACCCTTCAAACCATAATGTAGACCTGATACCTGTGAAAGGGAAATGGGAGAGGAAGGGAAAGGAAGAGCTGCAAACCTTATGTAGATCTGACGAAGTCTCCACTAAACTCCAAAATAGCCAGAGCCTACTCCATCATGCTCAGACATTGGCTGAGGGCGTCCAGGGAAGAGCAGGTCTCAGCTCAAAAGCTGGAGTGCTGACCATTAGAGCTTTGTCAGCTAAGTTCTTCTACGGACTGATCAGCAAGTTCTCTCTCCAAGGGAGATCAGAACAATGTGCCTCCCTGGCAACCACAATTGGCTACAAAGGCAGCTGGAGTGTTACTGGTAACTGAGATCAAGAGACAAACGAAGAGAAGAAAATCTGAGGAAGTATAAAAGATGTGTCTGATAAAGAATTTAACCCTACTAATCTATAGGAAATAGACTCAATAAGTTGTACAGATTATTTAAAGACAGTGCTGGTAAGTGTAGTTGCCAGTACTTGAGCTCACTTTTATCTGAAGTGGAGGCATTTGGTTTTTCTGGAACAGCTCTGGTTGCATACGAGCTTGTGGCAGGCAAGGTGCTAGTGAAGTTTCTGCTAAGAGAATCCTGGGATATGATTAGGAGAGCCTCTTGGTTATTGTTATTTTTCATTTCATAGCATCCATACCAGGTTTTCTCCTCTTTCTGGAGATTCTGAAAACTTCTTAAGCCCATATATCTTTTTCTACTTAAAACACCTAAAGCTTGATTCATGGCTACAGTGAGGGGCCTTTGCTAGGAAAACACATTTTATAAATGACTTTATGGATAATCTTCCAGAAGTTCATGGAGTAGAGTTTGTGAAATTAAGTTGGTAACATGGTTGGCAGGAAAATACATCTAAAGCCAACTATTTATGTCTTATTCCTTCTGATTTCTAGTTTCCAACTACTGGAGAGAGCCACAAATTTCTAGCCATCCCAGGTATCCAATATGGTTCTTGTCAGATCTTACAGGATTGTTAAAGGTGAGCAGAGAAATGAGACAGGGGCTAAGTGAGTCACCAGACTATCATAGTCCCAGTGTTGTGTTGGAGTCTACCTATTTTGGTCCAAGAGTGTCAAGTTACACATTTTCCAAAAATTTGCAAATGTTGGTGGCTTGAAATTGGTTAGGACAGAGTATTTATGCCACGAAAATTGGCAAAACCTACATTCACATCAGTCTTTGCACTTCTTTCCTCCTCCTCCAGCTTGCTTTAGAGTCAGCTTCTCAGTGTCAGCTAAAACTTACCTCAATAGCTCTTAAAAGACATGTCTTCTGTGGTACTCTGTGGGATTTAGGAGATGCACTCTTCTATAGGGTCAGATTTGATATTTGTAATGTGATATGAAAGGTATAGAGGTGTGCTTCCTGCCCTTTAATGTCCAATCTCCACTGTTACAGTTATTGTTATGTGACAAATCACCCCAAACTCAGTGGTATTAAGCAAAGGCATTTGTTATGCTCACAGTCCATGGGCAAGGGATTCACACGGGACATAGTGGTGATAGTTTGTCACTGCCACACCATGTCTAGAGCCTCTGCTAAAAAATTTGAATGATTAGGGGTGAATTGAATGGCTGGGACTGGAATTATCTGGAAGTTTCTTAGCTCATGTGCCTGGCATCTGGCTGGAATGACTCAAAGCCTAGCTCATCTGGGGCTATCAACTGGAACACTGCACATGGCCTCTCCACATGACTTGAACTTCTCACAGCACGGCAGATAGATACAAAAGGGAACATACTAAGAGGGATGTCCAGAGACTGGGTGTTTAAAGAGAACTGCCTGGAAACTATATAACTTATGATCCAGGTTTATTTATTTATGTATTCATTTGTTTATTTATTTTGAGACAAAGTCTCACTCTGTCTCCTTGGGTACAGTGCTATGACGTCATAGCTCACAGCAATGACGGGCTGAAGTGATCCTCTTGCCTCAGCCTCCTGAGTAGCTGGGATTACAGGCACCCACCACTGAGTAGCTGGGATTACAGGCACCCGCCACAATGCCTGGCTAGTTTTTCTATTTTTAGTAGAGGTAAAGTCTCGCTTTTGCTCAAGCTGTCTCAGACTCCTGAGCTCAAACAATTTACCCATGTTGGCCTCCCAGGGTGCTAGGACTACAGGCATGAGCTACCATGCCTCGTTGATCCAGGTTTAGAAGAAATATGGCATCACTTCTATTATGTTCTATGAGTTAAAGCATTCCCAAGTCCACTTACATTCAAAAGAAGGACTCCCCCACCTCTTTTTTCCTTTTTGAGACAGAGTCTCACTGTCACTCTAGGTAGTGTGCCATGGTGTCATATCTCACAGCAACCTCAACTTCTTGGGCTCAAGTGATCCTTTCGCCTTAGCCTCCTGAATAGCTGAGACTACAGGTGCCTGCCACAATGACCACATATTTTTTAGAGACTGGGTCTTGCTCTTGTCTAGGTTGGTCTCGAACTCCTGAGCTCAGGCAACCCACCTGCTTTGGCTTCCCAGAGTGCTAGAATTATAGGAGTGAGCCACTGCACCTGACCAGGACCCAACTACCTCTTGAGGGAAAATGTAATAAAACATTTAGGGTTGTATTTTCAAGCCCTCCAAATATACACTACTTGTCAGGCATCTTGAAATGCTACTATTCATTCCTTTGAGTCAAAAATTATTACCAATCCAAAGACAATTTTTCTTGGAAATCAGTATCGTATCAGTATATCATAGATTCTTCCCGATGTTTTTCACTTTGCAGTGTGGTAGCCAGACTGCAGCAGGTCACAATGGATTGGGGGCTTCAGAGAAAATGCATAACCTGGTGCCAAAGACAGGAAGGTGTTAGGGGAGGTCTGTTGGGACTGAAGAGTCACTTTTCAAGTTTGCATGTGGCTAGCCCTCTTTGTTGCCTTCATAGAGAAAAGTGCAGAGTGCAAAAAAGTTACCCACACCATAGAAGCCCTCAGGGAAAGAAAATACTCCCACCTGAGAAACCCTCCGGGAAAGGAGACACTTCTCATGCTATAACCACCAGTCTCTTATTTGCCTGTTTCTTCTTCTTCTTTTTTTTTTTTAGAAGACAGAGTCTCACTTTGTCACCCTCAGTAGAGTGCTGTGGTGTCACAGCTCACAGCAACCTCCAACTCCTGGGCTTAGGGGATTCTCTTGCTTCAGCCTCCCGGGTAGCTGGGACTACGGGTGCCCGCCACAATGCCCGGCTATTTTTTGTTGCAGTTTGGCTGGGGCCAGGTTTGAACCCTCCACTCATGGTATATGGGGCCAGGCCCCTAGCCACTGAGCCACTTATTTGTCTGTTTCTTGTTCTATTTATGAGCCAGGCTCTGATCTAGTTTCTAGGATGCACCAACAAGAAGAGAGGAGGACACACTCCCTACTCTCCAGGTACTTGAGCTCTAGACAAGTAAATGAGTATGTTTGGTGTGATAGACTTGAGGCTAAAGTAAGACCAAGACATTGTGGGGCCGCAGATGAGGGGTAACCAACCCAAACTGACAAATTAGAGTTAAGAGTATTCCAAGTAAATGGCTATGGGGAAGGGCACCTGGGAAGAGGGACTTGCTGCCAAGCCACAGAGAAATGTGCAGGGTTTTGTCATATTTCAAAATTGCTGGAGTGTGTAGTATAACAAGGGCTAGTATGAGAGGAGGCTGAAGATTGAAAATTGAAGAAGGCCTGAGTTGTTTCTATCACGTAGGTTGTGGGGAGTCATTTAGACATTGTGTGGTTTGAGTATGATACATAACCATTTGCATTTCGCAAAGATACTCTACCTGAAGTTTGCAAAATGATTTGGAATGGGAAAAGTATGAAGGTAGAGACATTAGTTATGAGATAGTTCACTATAACAGAAGCTATGTACACTTATATCACTTCAATAATATTGGTAATGGTGGCGAGTACATAGTTAAGAGAATGGCTTCAGGATATAACATAGGAGTATAGTCATCTGGTTTACATGACTGATTAGATTTAGAGATTTAAATAAAGGGAGAGTATCTGGGATGACAGGGACAGGGGCAATGTCACCTTTCACACAAATACGCAATGCAGAGGATGGAGGGAGAAGGGTAGAAAAGACAGGAAGAGTGAGAAACGAATGAAACTCCAGATGTATTGTACTTGAACAGTCTGCAAGGCAACTAGATGAAATACATGAAGAGGGATCCAGGGGAAAAGATGTAAGACTCTTCAGCATATAACTGTGTGGTGAATAAATCCATAGAAATTTGTGAGTTTGCCTAGGATGGGTATAAAATGGAAAGAGAAGAATTTCAAAGGTAGAACCCAGGGAGTAGTGATTTTGAGGGTTGGACACAATAAGAATGGCTGCAAGGGAGACTAAGAGACTGAACAGGAGCAACTGGAGAAAAATTAAAATATACAGCTCAGCACCTGTAGCTCAAGCAGTGAGGCCACTAGCCACATACACCAGAGTTGGTGGGTTCGAATCCAGCCCGGGCCTGCCAAACAACAATGAGAACTAGAACTGAAAAATAGCCAGGCATTGTGGCAGGCGCCTGTAGTCTCAGCTACTTGGGAGGCTAAGGCTAAGGCAAGAGAATTGCTTAAGCCCAGGAGTTGGGGGTTGCTGTGAGCTATGATGCCACAGCACTCTACCCAGTGTGACAGCTTGAGGCTCTATCTCAAAAACAACAAAAAAAAAAAAAGAAAGAAAGAAAAATTTAAATATAATGACATTACGGAATTTCCCTTTGGGAAAATTAAGGATTTTGGAATAACTGAGAAAATGGTTACAAAATGGGAATGAACAAAAAGAAGATCAAATCAATGGGAAAATGCAAATTAAAACCACAAGGAGAGAACTACCTTACTGCTATCAGACTGGCCATTATGAAAAAGTCAAAAATCAGTAGATGTTGGTGTTGATGCAGTAAAAAGGGAATGCTTGTACACTGTTGGTGGGACTGCAAATTAGTACAACCTCTATGGAAAAAAATTCCTCCAAGAAATAAAAGTAGACCTATCATTCAATCCAGTAATCTCACTACTGGGTATCTATGCAAAGAAGTCATTTTATAAAGGAGACACCTGTACTCAAATGTTTTTCACAACACAATTCACAATTGCAAAGATAGAGAATCAACCTAAGTGTCCATGAACTGATAGTGAAGTAGATAAAGAAAATTATGTACACACACACCCACACATATGTATATATGCACACACACCATAGAGTATTATTTAGTTACAAAAAGAATGAAATAATGTCTTTTTATATTTATAGGTACTTCTTTATTAGAAATTAACTGTTTTCACTAGAGACTGCAGAAGGAAACAAACTTAATCTCCCAATTTTAGAACAAACTTAATGATAAGAATTTAAGTTTTCAAAGGGCAGGTGAAAGACAAATTCATTTACGACAGTGTTTCTCAAATTTGGCTCCTTCACAGATATGCTCTTAGGGGAGGGGCTGCAAGTTTTCTATGGTAATGCTTTCCCTTTTATGTTTTCATTTTGCTGATAATCTAAATTAATATGTAATTGTTCAGGATTACTTGGATAACTCTCTTAGACTGTTGCTACATGACTTCAGCCTCTGTGCTTATGGTTCTGATCTATGTAGCAACAAGTGAAGACCAATGGTGCTTAACTTTTTATAGTTTCTCAGATTTGACCTCTAGACCTTTCACAGAATTGTTAAGCATTTTCTACGAGATCTATGAGAAGGCAAGGTTGAGAACACTGGTTCAGAGTAGTAATTCTCAAAGTGAGGTAGAGAGATGCATGTACTTTGCAAAAATACATTCAGGCCAGGTGAGGTGGCTCACACCTATAATCCTAGCATACTGGGAGGCCAAGGTGGGTGGATTGAGCTCAGGAGTTCAAGAGCAGCCTGAGCAAGAGTGAGATACCATCTCTACTGAAAATAGAAAAACTAGCTAAGTGTTGTGGTAGGAAACTGTAATCCTAGCTACTCAGGAAACTGAGACAGGAGAAACTCTTCAACCTAAGAATTTGAGGTTTCTGTGAGCTATGATGCCATGGCACTCTACCCAGGGTGACAGAATAAGACTTGGTCTCAAACAAATAAATAAAGAAACAAACTACACATACATTCAAAATATGCACTGATTTCATAACACAAACTCCGTAAAGTCAAGTTCAGCAAAATAACTTCAGCTGATGGGCAATAGCAGAAAACCAAGTATAGATTCATCCTAGGGTGGGTAGGTGGGGTCTGGATAAATGTGCTTGAGAAACACTGTCTTAGAGGTAAAGGTTTGCCAGCACATGGAGAACGGTAATGAACACATGCCAAAGAGAAAGAACAATTTGGGGGTCAGTGAATGAATCTTAGGCCAGAAATTGTCACAGTCTTCTGGAACTCAAAGGACCAATACAGAACAAAACCAATATGGTCCAATCAACTCTCTTGTCCCTGTGGTTAGGGACAGGTTGCTCCACTTTTTAATACTTAGCTAAAAGAAGGAAAAAGCTGTTTGTGCTCCAAATTCCATCCACCAGAAGTGCTGTCATTGTTTGTGATGCTGTTCAGTTCTGGAGGGGGATGTCGACATGGGTCCTGTAATTACTGCAGAGCTCCAATTTGCTTTAGGTGAGTCAACAGTCCCCCATTCTCTTGCATAGTTATTAGGTTGCTGCATCAACCTATACATTCTTTACCATTGAAGACTTGAGGCACTGTTCTTGCTCCTGTGAGCCCTTGCAAATAATCTTGAATCTAGTTTGTGTTGCTGGTGGCTGTTATATTGACAAACTCCAGAAACCCTTGTTTGAGGGGCAATTGACTAAGGATCTCTTGGGTCCTTCGGCAATAGGAGCAGGTGGGTTTGATGAGCTCAATCACCTTCTCAGGCTGGATTTTGTTGTTCACAAACTCTTGAGTCATGCTGACAGATGGCATTCTCCATGGGAGGACTCCTCAGTTGTGAAATAATGTCTTTTTCAGGCAACTTGGGTGGAACTAGAGACTATTATCTTAAGTGAAGTATTTCAGGAATGGAAAACCAGACCCCACATGTTCTCAGTAATAAGTGGGAGCTAAATGATGGGAACACTTAAGCATAAAGAGTTGTAAAGCCCATTGGAGAACAAGAAAGGGGAAGGCTGGAAGGGGAATGAGGGCTAAAATTTTACCTACCAGGCAGTCGTGACAGGCAGACTAAATGCCTTGACTTCAGCATTTTACAGTTTACCCAAGTAACAAAAACACTTGTACTCCTTAAATATTTTGAAATAAAATTTTACACACATACAGCGTCATGTAACCACTACCATTATCAGGATTTAGTACAGTTCTATTACTCCAAAAATCTTTTTTGCTACCCCTATGTAGTTATAGACTCCTCCAACTCCTCACCCTTGGAAAACACTTATCTGTTCTCCATCTCAACAGTTTATTTTTTATAGACTGCCGTATAATGGCACAGTGATTCACTGTGGAATCTTTTGCGCCTGGCTTCTTTTGGTTAACATGATGCCTTTAAGGATAAGTCAAGTTTTTTTCACATGCCAATTGTTTGTTCTTTTATATTGTTGAGTAATAGTCCATTGTATGGCTGTTTCAACATTTACTGATTCACCCATTGAAAAACAGATTAGTTTTTAGTTTTTTGTGTACACTTTATATTTGTATCATGTTTTCTTTTATCCAGTTTAGTAATATCTGTCTTTTGAATGGTGTATTTAGATTATTTACATTTAATATACTTATTGATCCATTTGGATTTCATTCTACTGGGGCTTTTATGTTTAATTTTGAACATTTTTTAGTAATCCATTATAATTTATAGTGTTCTTCAGTATTTCTCCCTGTACAATATTTTTAGTGGTTGCTGTAGGGATTACTAAATGTATACTTTTCTTTTTCTTTTTTGAGACAGAGTCTCACTTTGTCATCTTTGGTAGAATGCCATGGCGTCACAGCTCATAGCAACATTAAACTCCTGGGCTTAAGTGATTCTCTTGCCTCAGCCTCTCATGGAACTACAGGCACCCATTACAAAGCCCAGCTATTTTTTTTTTAATAATTTTATTAAATCATAATTGTGTACATTGGTGCAATCATAGGGCAGAATGTGCTTCATATACAATCAGAAACATTTTGATCGTACTGTGAGAGACAAGTCTCACTCTGGCTCAGGCTGGTCTCAAACCTGTGAGCTCAGGCAGTCCACCTGCCTTGGCCTCCGAAGTGCTGGGATTATGGGCATGAGTCATTGTGCCTAGCCTAAAATGTATACTTTTAATAATCTATTTAGAATCAATAAATCTACTTAGAATCAAAAAAGAAAAAAATATGAAGAATAAAATGTTCCTGAATATATAAAATCTGTAGCATTATGAAACTAGTAGGGTGGGTTTCAATGTTAATATGCATACGTCTATATCTAATCTGTCCTCCAAAAAGTAGGTATCTCATGTTAGAAAAGGTTAAGATTATTTTGAATGCAAGTAACTGACTTATGCTGTTCTAAAGAAAAATCATAATAAAAGGCTAGGAAGGGTGGCAAACACCTGTAATTCACCTCACTCTGGGAGGCTGAAGTGGGAGGATAGCTTTTAGGTCAGGAGTTCAAGACCAGCATGAGTAACAGTGAGATCCTGTCTCTATGAAAAATAGAAAAAAATTAGCCAGGAATGGTTGTAGATGCCCACAGTCCCAACTGCTCCAGCTACTCTTGAGGCTGAGCAGGAGGATCTCTTGAGCCCAGTAGTTTGATGTTCTGTGAGTGGTGATAATGCCACTGCACTCTACCCTGGAGCAATAAAGTGACACTCTGTCTCAAAAGAAAGAAAGAAAGGAAAGAAAAGAAAGGAAGAGAGAAAGAAAGCAAGAGAGAAAGGCAGAAAAAGGAAAATCTGTGAAAAACTCTTTGTAAAGAAGAAGTTAACCTTAAGGAATTAGTAACTAAAAAGTCAGCATGTGCATTTGTATAACACTCTGTTGAATATATTCTATTTTTAGCTGCAGCACATTTTCTAAAACTAACAGATTAGGTCCATGGTATGGTTCAATTTTGTTTTAATTTCATCATTATTTTGACTTGTTTTTCTGTTTTAAACCATGCGCAGTATTACTATAGCAATGATAATAACAATAACACTAATAAAGATCTAGAATTCTCAAAATTACTCATAGAGAGTTTTCAAATTTTATTTGCTTTCAAGATTGTCTATAAGCAATTTTATAGTTATAATTTTAGCATATACATAGTGTTAAACTTGCTTATTTACAAATGTTATAAAAAATATTTCAACATACATATACAACTATAGATATATAACTGTGATTTTAAATGTCTGCCTAATATTCCAGTATAAGGTAATATTGTAATTCACTGTTCATTTCTCTATTTTTAAATATTTAGACTATTCCTAAATTTCCTAAGTTAAATGCTTATATGCATAATGAGCCTCTCTGTACACTCACAGCATAAAATAAATTTGTTACAAATTTGAATAATTTTGAAATTTCAGGTTAATATTATAATACAGTGATTCAGAACCTAGCTCAAGGCTTAGTTCATTTATGTCTTTGGTTATAGTGATGGTTATAGTTGAAATTACCCTTCAAAAGGGGTATGATGTAACATAGACACCTTGGGAGATGTTTATTGTTAATAATAGTAGATGTAGGGCGGCACCTGTGGCTCAGTGGGTAGGGTGCTGGCCCCATATACCGAGGGTGGTGGGTTCAAACCGGCCCCAGCCAAACTGGAACAAAAAATAGCTGGGTGTTTTGGCAGGCACCTGTAGTCCCAGCCACTCAGGAGGCTGAGTCAAGAGAATTGCCTAAGCCCAGGAGTTGGAGGTTGCTGTGACCTGTGATGCCATAGCACTCTACCAAGGGCAATAAAAAAAAAAAAGTAGACATAAATCCATTTTTCAAATAATGTTATTGTTAGTCCTGCAAGTTTTTTATGAACCTCTGGTCAGATATGATTAAATCATCATTTTTTAAATCTCATTTACTGTCTAATGAAGAGTTCATATTAGGAATAGAAGTTTTAGCCTTGCCTTTTTAACTTTTGTTTGCTTTACCTTCCATTATTAGTGTTACCTTAAAGTTGTGCTTGATTGATCAATTGATAAATCTACCTATATATTGATCAACATATCCATCTATCTGAGTACACTGAATGCTTATGAAGCTACTTTCTAACTGTATGACTGTGGGCAAATTATTACTTTAACCTCTGTGCCTCAGCACTAACCACCACCTTCCAGCATACTGTTCAGACGTATTTACCAAGATAACTACAAGGCTGCTAGTTTTGAGTATGCTCTTATATAGCAAGAAAGGGCTCTGTAGCAGGTCCAGATTGTTTATTAGCTTCCCTGTTACTTGGGCTTTATGCATCAGCACAATTAAGGGTAATTGAAAATATCTGTGGCAAATAGGGATTGTATATGATGCTTCTAAAAACCTCCCCAAGGATTACTTATTTTTATTTTTTAATTTTTAGGGTTGTAGGGTTTTTATTTTGCTTTTTGTAGTTATGATAATGGTATTTATATATATATATATTTTTATTAAATCATAGCTGCATACATTAGTGCAATCAAGGGGTACAATGTGCTAGTTTTATATACAATCTGAAGTGTTTTCATCAAACTTTTTAACATACCCTTTATGGCATTTTCTTAGTTATTGTATGAAGACATTTGTGTTCTGCATTTAGTAGATTTCGCCTGTAACCCTTCTAAGATGCACCACAGATGTGGCCCCACCAATTACCCTCCCTCTACCCTCCCCTCCTTTCCCATATTCTTGTGCTATAATTGGGTTATAGCCTTCATATGAAACCTTTAAATTAGCTTCATACTAGGGCTGAGTACATTGGATACTTTTTCTTCCATTCTTGAGATACTTTGCTAAGAAGAATATGTTCCAGCTCCATCCATGTAAACATGAAAGATGTAAAGTCTCCATCTTTCTTTAAGGCTGCATAGTATTCCATGGTATACATGTACCACAATTTATTAATCCATTCGTGGGTTGATGGGCACTTGGGCTTCTTCCATGACTTAGAAATTATGAGTTGGGCTGCAATAAGCATTCTGGTACAGATGTCTTTGTTATAATGTGATTTTTGTTCTTCTGGGTATATACCTAATAAAGGAATTATAGGATCGAATGGCAGGTCTATTATTAGATCTCTAAGTATTCTCCAAATATCCTTCCAAAAGGAACGTATTAGTGCATTCCTACCAGCAGTGTAGAAGTATTCCCTTTTCTCCACATCCATGGCAATATCTCTGGTTTTGGGATTTTGTCATGTGGGCTAATCTTACTGGAGTTAGGTGGCACACCTCTCACCATTAACTAAGTTAGACTTTCACTGGTTTAAAGATTTAAACTTAAGACATGAAACTATCAAAATATTAGAAGAAAGTGCAGGGGAAACTCTTGAAGGAATTGGCTTGGATGAATATTGTATGAGGAGGAATCCCCAGGCAATTGAAGCAGTATCAAAAATACACTACTGAGACCTGATCAAGCTAAAAAGCTTCTCTACTGCCAAGAACATAGTAAGTATAGCAAACAGACAGCCCTCAGAATGGGAGAAAATATTTGCAAGTTATGCCTCCAACAAAGGTTTAATAACCAGAATACACAGAGAACTCCAACATATTAGCAAGAAAAGAACAAGTGATCACATTACGGGGTGGGCAAAGGACTCGAAGAGACACTTCTCTAAAGAAGACAGGTGCAAGGCCTACAGACACATGAAAAAATACTGACCATCCTTAATCATCAGAGAAATGCAAATCAAAACTACTCCCCTAGGATTATTATGAGAGTTAAAGTAGTTAGTACATTTAAAGTGCTTAGAACAGGGACTGGCACAAAGTGCCCAACCAATAAATACTAGCTTTTATTTATTATTATTGAAGGCACTCTTTATAATATTACTGAATAAATGGATGAATCTATGAATAAGAGCAAGAGAAAAACTGGAAAGTGAAGAAAATAAAAAGGTTTTGCTCTCAGAAGAGGTCTAGTAACTACACCAACTTTTATAGTGTTGCATGAACTTGAAAACATTTTTTTTTTTTGAGACAGAATCTCACTTTGTCACTCTTTGGTAGAGTGCCATGGCATCACGGCTCACAGCAACCTCAAACTCTTGGGCTTAAGCAATTCTCCTGCCTCAGCCTCCCAAGTAGCTGGGACTACAGGCGCCTGCCAAAGTGTCTGGCTATTTTTATTGCAGTTGTCGTTGTTTAGCAGGCCCGGGCCAGGTTCAAACCTGCCTGCCTTGGGGTATGTGGCTAGCGCCCTAACCACTGAGTATGGGCACCAAACCAAAACATTCCTTTTTTTTTGAGACAGAGTCACACTTTGTTGCCCTCAGTAGAGTGGCATGGCATCGTAACTCACAGCAACCTCAAACTCTTTGGCCCAAGTGACTCTCTTGCCTTAGCCTCCCAAGTAGATGGGACTACAGGTGCCCGCCAAAACACCCAGCTATTTTTAGAGACGGGGTCTCACTCTGGCTCAGTCTGGTCTCAGACCCATGAGTTCAGGCAATCCACCCACCTCGGCCTCCCAAGTGCTAGGATTACAGGCGTGAGACACTACGCTTAATCTAAAACATTCTTTTTTTTTTTTTTTTAATTGTTGGGGATTCATTGAGGGTATAAGAAACCAGGTTACACTGATTGCATTTGTTAGGTGAAGCCCCTCTTACAATGGTGTTTTGTCCCCAAAAGGTGTGGCACACACCAATACCCCATTCCCCTCACTCCTTCATTCTCTCTGCTTTTCCTTTCCCCACCCCTCCCTCATTCTTTCTCTGCTGTCCCCTTCCCTCACCCCCACCGTGTCATTAATTGTCATTAATTGTCTTCATATCAAAATTGAGTACATGGGATTCATACTTCTCCATTCTTCTGATGCTTTACTAAGAATAATGTGTTCCACTTCCATCCAGGTTAATACAAAGGCTGTAAAGTCTCCATTTTTGTTAATGGCTGAATAATATTCCATAGTGTACATATACCACAGCTTGTTAATCCATTCCTTGGTTGGTGGGCATTTAGGCTGTTTCCACATTTTGGAGATCGTAAATTGAGCTGCAATAAACAGTCCAGTGCAAGTGTCTTTATGATAAAAGGATTTTTTTCCTTCTAGGTAGATGCCTAGTAATGGGATTGCAGGATCAAAGGGGAGGTCTAGCTCGAGTTCTTTGAGAGTTCTCCATACTTCCTTCCAAAAAGGATGTATCAGTTTGCAGTCCCACCATCAGTGTAAAAGTGTTCCCTTCTCTCCACATTCATGCCAGCATCTGCAGTTTTGAGATTTTGTGATGTGAGCCATTCTCATTGGAGTTAGATGGTATCTCAGGGTGGTTTTGATTTACATTTCTCTAATAACTAGGGATGTTGAGCATTTTTTCATATGTTTGTTAGCCATTCATCTGTCTTCTTTAGAGAAGGTTCTATTCATGTCTTTTGCCCATTGATATATGGGATTGTTGGCTTTTTTCATGTGGATTAATTTGAGTTCTCTATAGATCCTAGTTATCAAGCTTTTGTCTGATTCAAAATATGCAAATATCCTTTCCCATTG
>CAUYRH010108799.1:0-12020 GCA_963574655.1 Perodicticus potto
TGAGACTCTACTATAAATCGATAGTGATCAAAACAGCATGGTACTGGCACAAAAACAGAGAGGTAGATGTTTGGAACAGAATAGAGAACCAAGAGATGAATCCAGCTACTTACCATTACTTGATCTTTGACAAGCCAATTACAAACATTCAGTGGTGAAAAGACTCCCTACTTAACAAATGGTGCTGGGTGAACTGGATGGCGACCTGGAGAAGACTAAAACTGGACCCACACCTCTCACCATTAACTAAGGTAGACTCTCACTGGATTAAAGATTTAAATTTAAGACGTAAAAACTATCAAAATATTAGAAGAAAGTGCAGGGGAAACTCTTGAAGGAATTGGCTTGGGTGAATATTTTATGAGGAGGACTCCCTAGGCAATTGAAGCTGTTACTCTTTTTCAATAAAAGCATCTATTAAATATATACATATGATTTTTGTTTGTACCTTCTTGTTTTCATAGAGCTAAATACACATGTTAAAAACCCTTCACTGGGGCTCAGTGCCTGTAGCTCAGTGGCGAGGGTGCCAGCCACATACATGGGAGCTGGTAGATTTGAACTGAGCCCAGCCCTGCCAAACAGCAATGACAACTACAACAACAAAATAGCCAGGTGTTGTGGTGGGTGCCTGTATTCCCAGCTACTTGGGAGGCTGAGGGAAGAGAATCACTTAAGCCCAAGAGCTGGAGATTGCTGTGAGCTGCAACACCAGTGCACTCTACTGAGGGCGACAAAACCTGTGGCTCAAAGGAGTAGGGCGCCGGCCCCATATACTGGAGTTTGTGGGTTCAAACCCAGCCCTGGCCAAAAAAAGAAAAAAAGCCCTTTACTGGGCCGGGCATGGTGGCTCACGCCTGTAATCCTAGCACTCTGGGAGGCTGAGGTGGGTGGATTGCCCTGAGCTCAGAGGTTTGAAACCAGTCTGAGCCAGAGTGAGACCCCCATCTTTACAAAAAAAAAAAAAAAAATCCCAGGCACTGTGGCAGGTGCCTAAAGTCCCAGCTATTTGGGAGGCTGAGGCAAGACAAGAGCCCAAGAGTTAGAGGTTGCCGTGAGCTATGACGCCACAGCACTCTACTGAGGGCCACAAAGTGAGACTCTGTTGGAAAGAAGGAAGGAAATTAAAAAAAAAAAAAAAAAAACCTTTACCGGATCATGTGTTAATTTTGAAAATCAGAAGCATCATAAATGTATCTCTTTCTGTGAAAGCTGATATGCACACTTCCACTTGTTTATTTCACCTCTGACCAGGCACTTCCAAATGAGAAGATAGCAATAGAAAAACAAAGCCTTATTCTCTGTGTCCCTGCAGATATGCTCCACACAAATGGTCAATTCCCCCTTCAAGGATGTTTAACTAGGAGGTTAGTGTTGCTTTGTTCAAAGGATGATGGTCCACAAAGGAACATTAGTTTAACAGCTGAGATGTCCCAGGGGGTCATGGACATATTTGCTTCTCTGCTCGTACATTCCGTTCATCAGAATGAAATGTGAATGCTAATAAAGCTTCTTTACCTTGGCATTAAAACTAAGTTTTACAGCTGGAGCCCAAGATAGCATGATGGAAGCATACCTTTGCCTCTTGATGAAAACTCACCTCTTGTACCCTCTATAGACACTTCATGTGGAAAATGGAAAAGATAAATCCATGCCTGTTAAGGGCAGAAAAGCCCAGTATATGGGGGACAGGGAACCTCAAACAGAAAAGTGGCCTCACATATATAGAGCTTTGGAGAAATAACCATCTATCTGGCCTGCAGCCTCTCTCAGTACACATTCTCATCCCACCATCACTGCTATGAGAATCAGCCACTTCCCTGAGGACGTGGGTAAGATTCTGCAGCCTAGAGTACAGTTTATTATACATTTCTCAAATTCTTAATGCTTGCTCAGATTTCTCAAAACTATCACATATATATCTTTCTTCCTTGTACTTCAGAAAATTGAATTCCACTAGTCAACTGATAAGCCAAATTAGGTTATGTTTCCAGTCCAATAATTTACTGGACTCCATTATATGGCTTCATGGTTATCATTCTGTACCAGTGATTTTATCTAGATTACATCAATTTACATCATACACTAAAAGATATATGTAACACTTAAAAAAGCCTACTAGTCCCTCTATTTACTTTGCTAAATGGAAGCATACATTTCCTCTTTCCTCCCCGCCTTTTTTTTATTATTAAATCATAGCTGTGTACATTAATGCAATCAAGGGGTAGACTGTGCTGGTTTCATATACAATCTGAACTATTTTCATCAAACTGTTTAACATAGCCTTCATGGCATTTTCTTAGTTATTATATGAAGACATTTGTATTCTGCATTTAGTAAGGTTCGCCTGTACCCTTCTAAGATGCACCGTAGGTGTGGCCCCACCAATTACCCTCCCTCCACCCCAACTTCCCCCCTCCCCTCCTCTATTTGCCTCTTGATGAAAAGTTTTCCTACTTGTGTATTTTTTGTCCTCTCTGCCTTTCTGTTCTTTATTCTTCTTTCCCCTCAGGAATTTTAAGAAGACAGTAATTTTATGAAACCTCAGATATAAACCCCTCCAGTGTACATCCCCTGAGTAGATTCAGAAGACAATATTGCGTAGGCCTGAGTGCACTGTGTTCTGTGACAATTTGCCTTTATGTAGAATGCAGAGAGTTCCTGCCTCGTGCTAACATCCACACAATGACACTTGCATAAGTAGTTGGGAACACTATTAAATACCTGTTTACAGTTATTTCTTAGAAGAATGTGGGTCTAGATCATGCTGAATTGACTTATAGCCATTCATATACATCCTTCCCCATTTATTGTGTATTCTCTGTGAACCTTCAAGTCTGTAATTCACTGAGTGTGGCTTTTCATCTTGCCCATCCAGTTCATTTTAGCTCATTTTCAATTGAACAAGCCTGCTTTTCATAATCTTTCTCATTTTATGCTATTCCTTTTTGTTCCCTTCCCTACCCTCTTAAATTTCCACTTTAAAATATGTTTCATCATTCTGAAAGAAGAGCTTATCAGAGTCACCACTCATATATACTATTTAGAAGACCTGTGACCAAGAGGGCCAAGAACACATGGTTCTCTCCTCAGTTAACTAACCATTTGTGAAGTCTTTATAGACATAAAACAAAAATGTGTTATTTTCTCCTTAACTGTTGTGTGGGAGATTTTAATTAACACACACTTCCCTAAAGAGTGTGTGAACCATGCACAGCTGCCAAGATAAGGGCTATTTATTGGAAAAATAAGAACAAATGGATAAAAGTGTGAAAAAAAATGATTAGAAAATTTGGAATGTTTTCCTGGGTTTTTTTTTTTTTTGTTGTTGTTGTTTATTTTCTTTTGTCTTTTAAAGGCAGAGTTTAAAAAAAAATAACATCCCAAATTCAAAATTAAGGTCTTTCTTTCTAAGAAAGACAATAATCACATAGCTTAAAAGGATAGCGTTAATTTTAGGTTTCTATAGGATCAAGGGGAAAAAGAAATTTAATGGTTCAGGTTGAAAGATAAGAAATCAATCTAAAGAATCAACACACACTAAATGAATAAGATGGGCATGGTGGCTCATGCCTGTAATCCAAGAGCTTTGGTAGGCTAAAGGGGGAAGATCACTTAAAGGCCAGGAGTTTGAGATCAAAGATAAAAATTATTTTTTTTATTTGACCAATAGCTCAGTATTTAGCAGCCAGAGTTAATTTTTTTCAATAATGTCATTCTGCTCAGGCTGGTTGTCTACATAGTCCATGGTGATTTACCTTTGTAATGAGAATTTTCAGACTCTCAACACTCTGACAATAGAATCCAAATAAATCTCCAGGAAAGGATAAGGCTAATGCCATGGGGAGGAAACAGATGACAGAGTTATTGAGGAATATAGGTAATAATTTACAAGAGGGAATTTAAGAGATTTAGTTATAGAAATATTGCTTTAGAATTCTTGCTACATTGAGATTTGAGCACCACTGCTCTTAAATTTCATTACAACTGATTCACTTATAAATTAAACTGATTTCCCTGGTATAAAAGGCTTGTTCAGGAAATAAGTCCTGAAATAAAATTTGTTGCCTTTTCCCAAATAGAACAATATTAAAATATGCCACCATATTTTATGTGTGTCTCTGTGTATGTTAAGTAGAAGGTCGGCTTAAAAGAAAAAAAAACGGCTGAGAAGATGAAATTCTCTTCTTCAGTTATTACGTTATTGATAGTAAAATAAAGTTCACACCCAGTACCAGATCTCAATTTAAGTATCATTGAAGAATTGGGAGGGAAAGAAAAACAATGCCTCTGCCTGGAACCATGATGTTCCAGGGAAATGCTCTTGGGTTGTCTGTACTAGGAGCAGTGAAGACACCAGCTGTACAGGAGACAGCTTATTTGCATTTGAAAAGAACAAATTTGGTTCAAATCACTGTTGTCAGTACCAGAAGCCTCCAGTTCTCACGCTTATCCCCCACTCCCTCAGCTTCTCTGCTGTCAATCCTTAGAAAATCCTATTTTGTCTTATTTCCATGAATATTACCTAGGTGGCTAAGACTACATTTGCAAGCAATTGAATTAAGAACAAGTCTGTGCCCGTGTTTCTTTTGATTTTGATATCCCATGCTTTGTGTGGTAAAACCCCAAGCTGGGCTAGCACTGCATTCACACTTGTCTCTTTCCCTGCGTGCTCCAAATCCATGTTCCACTTTGGAAACAACCAGTGCTTGCAGCTTTCTGCTGCTCTTTTCAATAAGAACATATGTGCTGTTTAAGAAGGGATGAAAATGTTAATTCAAGAAGTAGCACAGGTCCTCCTGAATATGAAAGAAATAATAAGTCAGTTAATGGAGCTCTGTAGTGTTAGGACTAGGATCAGAGAAGTGGAAGAAAGAAAAAACAGAGGGAAAAACCTTCATTAAGCCTTTTACTCCCCTTTCTCCAGGGGCCAAGATGGCAACATTTTTCTGAAACAACTACCTTGACATGAGAGTCAATGGGATTTCCATACAAGATCTACATACAGCCCGTTAGTGGGTCCAGTACTGCTCGTGGTTATTGGGGATGAGATGCTTGCCCGGTCTACCTCTGAACCAAAACTTGAGGCCAGTGTGGCTGGTGGGTTACAGAAAGGGTGGCAGTAAAATCAGGGCTTCAGAAACCAAAGGTGGATGGCTTGGGGGTGGAGTGTCTCATCAAGGTTGTGCATTGAAGACACGAAATGATGTATAGCAGGCATTTTGGAGTAGACTAAATGCCTAATTTTGAAGAAGACTAAAGGAAGTAGGGGCCTGGGATGTTCCCTTGAGGGCATCGGAGGTCCATTTGTTTGGACAGGAAGTTACAAACATTCTGGGAAGCAGCTGTTCAACCTGGATGATTTCACGTACAACATACTGACTCATGGTCTGGGTTTCACCAGATCATGAACATGCTCTCTCAAACCAAAATGTTTCAGAAGAATTGTGTTGTATGTACCACACTTAAGAGCTTGTATTTTAGGAGATTTTCTCAATGAAGGTAAAAGAAAATTTATTTCAGTAATATTATCGTTTTCCCATAAATGTATTGGGCTTACTAGTTATTTGTGAAGTTAATAGTTTTTAGGAAATTGCTGTTGTTTTAAAGCCAAATATTTTACAAATAGAATTAAAATACTAAATCAAAGACATACAAAACGACAGGTTAAGAAATAAGGGGGAAAGGGAAGAATGGGAAAAATAAATGTCTCTAGAGACATTAGTTTCTCATTTTATGGTCTTCATCAAGACCATCCTTTAGGAGAGGACAAGTATTGAAGATGTTGAAGAAGATAATGCCCCATTTCACTTCAATCTTCAATCACATGTGTGATTCTGTATAGATAAAAGAAAATTTCAATGTTGAATAATGGAGATTTGAGAGCAAAATTCTTCTGTCCTAAAACAGTTGACTCACAGGAAATAAAACAGGGTTTGTACAGATAAGCTAAAGCTGGAAATGACTAGTGATCCTCTATGTAAGAAATAGGAGTTGGAAGAGGCTATAGGTAAGGAAACAATTTCAGCTACCTTGATGGCAGAAAGGGTCTAATTATTCTTGGGAGCAAAATCAACCATTTTGTAAACTAAAAATAAAATCCTAAACCTCCCTGCCAATTGAACAATCCCTCTCTTGGCCCAAAAGATCCCTGGGAAAAAACCTTCCCACCCATGAAGGGAAGGTAAGTCTGACACATTTGGTTATCTACCCACCCTTTAGGAGTTTAAATACTACAACTAATCAGCATCAATGCTAAAACAGAGATCATATGACTGACAACATAAACTTCTTGTAACAATAAGGTACTAAATTATAAGTAGGACATAAGGCCATGCGGCCATAAGGCCATAAGGCCATAGGTAGGCCATAAGGCCATAAGGCCATGCATTATAGTAGGACATAAGGTGAAGGTTAAGTCACACTTGCAGGCTATCAATTTGCTTAACAGATCACTTGAATCTGTATATTATGGCCTTTCTCTGATTAATAAACTTCCTTCATTTAAAACATTCCAAGTCTTTAAACAAAGCTTTATTTCTTTAACCAATTACAAATTAAGGATTCTTTGAACCCACCCTTTACCTATAAGCCCCCATGTAGAGATGTCTGGCCTTTTCTAATCAAACCAAATATACATTCCATGTACTGATTTCTGATTTTACCTGTAATTCCCATTTCCATGAACTTGTAAAACCAAACTGTCCAGCTGCCGCAGGTGCATTTTCTCAGGATCTTATCAAACAACCTATCAACAACTTATAAGTGAGAAAGAGTGGTTCTGAGAAAGTCAGTGTTTGAAGGATAAGGACATACCACTACATTTGGTATGAGGGGGAAGATGTATTAAATTCTTGTTGTATTAACAATGTACTTCTCACATTTGTATACATGAGCTCAAACACCCTCTGAAATAGGAATTATTATCTGCAACTTATAGATAAGAAATCAGAGTTTTCAAGAGGATAGTGGATTATCCCAAGAATTTAATTGGAACAATACCACTAAGTGATCACGTTCACACGTGGCACCATTTTTAGGTATGCTGTGTCAAGATTCTGCGAAATGCCCTAGGAAAGATGAAGTTTTCAGTCACACAGGTAGCCACTGGCAGAGTGAAGAATCAGAGGCTCTCTCAGGCTGGCAGGCTGGCCCAGGCTCTTAAACACCACCTTTGCACTGCTTACCCTTGGGTGACATGTAGCAGGCTACAATTTAAGCTCCAATCTCCTGATATCACTCTATTTCTATCTTTTTAGTTTCCTGTGATTCTTCTTGTTATTATTTGTACATGTCTGGTTTTAAGAGCACAGGGCCTTGAATTCTATGGACAGCTATGTAGAGAGGAGGCCAGATTGAGAACACATTCTCAACAGGATTTTTTGCTGCTTAATGTTGTCACAACACAGGAATCTCAGAGTTACTTTATGAAGAATTTGGAGCACCAAATTCTACCCAGGTAATCATCAGGCATATAGTTCAGTTGTAGAACCCTACTCCTTCTGCTCAGTCTGTAACTAATTCATTTTATCAGTTCTTCATTGAAGAATTCTAAGGCCGGTAAGACTCTATCCCTCCAAAACATAATTTATAAACAATGAAATATTGATGGTTAAATAACTATATTCATTGAAATTTTAAAATGGATTACTTTATCCTAGTAATTGTGTTGGCAATAATTACCAAACATCTCAATACATCAATTTATTTCACAAAAAAGTCATAAGTTACAATGGAATACAGGCATGCATTCCATCCAGGGATATTTACTGAATGTCTAAATGTGTAGGTGACAGTTTCACAGCAGTGAAGAAGAAAACAAGTTCCCTATTTTATGAGGCTTATAGTCTAACGGGAAGAGAAGTTAAAAAAGAAAATTAATGAGACTTCTATCCAGGACAATAACATTGAGAGTGTTGGGGGATGGTGGGTCAGAAAAAAAGCTTCTCAGGTGAGGAAACATTTGAGCTGCGACCTAAAACATTCCTAGACACAAAATACAAAGACTCAAATGTTTCATCTGTTTGAGAAGCAGGAAGACCAATGCTGTTGACAGAGAGTGAGCTAGAAAAGTAGCACAAGGTAAAGTGGGAATGGCCTGCTCTTAAGACCTTTAAGATATTTTGATTTTATTCTAAGTGAAACAGAAGCCAGAGTTTGGACTCTGAGAACTGCAGTACAGAGAGATGGCCAAATTCAGAACACATTTTCAAAAAAGAACTTATAGGACTTGATGATAGATTGGATGTGTGATTAAAGACAAAAGAAGAATGAAGAAGGAGTTGTAGTTTGGGAATTTTGACTAATTGAGTGCTTGGTGGTTTACTTTATGGAGATGGACATCACAGGGAAATGAAAAAAATTGGGGGAGGAATGGATAAGAATGAGAAAAATAAGGTTTTCATCACTGAAGGAAATTAGAAATGTCACCCCCTATATATAGGGTGGCCATGAAGTTTGTGTGCAATTGAAATTGCACACTATTTTAAATTGCACGCTGACTTTATGGCCACCCTGTATTCATTTGACATATTTTGAGATGCTATCATGAGTCTCACAGATAGAAATAACACTGTACAGCTGTCTTTTGTGGGGGAAATTTACATTGGTAGAGAATTTACATTAATATAACCAGGTCTGTGCTCACCTACTTGATCTAGCAAAGATTAACTGTAAGTCCTTTAAAGTTTGAAAAGCAACATTGCCAACTATTCTCTCTACGGCAGTGGTGTCTAGTCTTTTTTTTCTTTTCTGCTGCACATTGGGAGACTAAGTGTTGTCTTCGTCCAGACACTAATAAAAGTTCATGAACAAAAAATAGGCGTGTGCACACTTTTACAGATAAACAAAACAGTCCTCAAATAATCCGCAGGCAGCAGGTTGGACACACTGGTTTTAAGGGCTGCTACTGTAAGGTTCATTTACCACAAAAGGCCATGTTTGTTAGCTACTCCATCTCCCTCTCTCTTTTTCTTTCTCTCTAAAAATATGGGGTTTTTTGTTTTTGTTTTTGTTTTTTTTTTGAGACAGAGCCTCAAGCTGTCACCCTAGACAGAGTGCTGTGGCATCACAGCTCACAGCAACCTCCAATTCCTGGGCTCAGGCGAGTCTCCTGCCTCTGCCTCCCAAGTAGCTGGGACTAAAAGCACCACAACGCCCGGCCATTTTTTGATTGCAGCCATTGTTGTTTGGCGGCCCAGGCTGGATTCGAACCTGCCAGCTCAGGTGTACGTGGCTGGCGCCTTAGCTATTTTTGCTTTCAAGCTCCCATTCTTTAAAACCTTCTGTACCTTGGTGAGGAGTTGAATCTTCATTCTGAGGGTTCCTATCCATATATACACATTCAAATAAATCTGTACAGCTTTTCTCTTACTAATTTGGCTTATTGTGAATTGACTGTTCAGAAATTCTTCCAAAGGTGAAGGAAAAGTTTTCCTTTTGCCCCAACACCACCTTAAGTTGAAAATATCTCCTAGAGAAACAAGTAGAGCTATCCAGCAGCCTGCTGAATTTGAAAAGTTGAGAGTTCCATGGGAAAGCAAGAGCAAGAGTTACAAGTTTTGGAAACAGAGATCAGTATATATTATTTAAAGCCATAGGCCTTGAAATTACTTAGAGTGAGAGAGTGTTTAAGTTTTGCTTTGGGCTAAAACTGATATTCTGAATTGGAACAATTTTTGATCTGGGAATACCCTGTATGCATGAACTGACTTCTGTCACCCTTGTCACTGTGGATAACCACTCAGAACAAGCTCTTTATCATTGATAAATGAGACGATAGGGGAAAAAAGGACAGAGCACTTGAAAAGCTTTCCTCTACTAAAATGGTCACCCCAGGCGAGTCACTTAACCTCTCTAAGACTCAGTTTCTTCCATTGTAAAATGGGGATATTATCGCCTTTGACAGCTAAAAAAGGCCAAAGCTCAAATAAGAAGTATTTGGAAAAAGACTCTTCTGTACAGTGGAAACGTAAGGGGATTTTTCTTTAATAGTGCACTCACTTTATTAGACCACTTTGCTTCTCCATGGCGTGGTTCCCACGTGGCTTAGGATATATTTGGATGCTGTACACACAACAAGATGACTGACAAATTCCCACCACATAGACAGCACCATCTTACCTTTTCATAACCTTGGTGACTCTCAATTTTGCACAAAGAATAGCATCTAATGGACAAAGCCCTCAGGTAGTCCCAATTCCTCAATTACCTATGAGTACCTAGATACTGAAAAGGTAGACACATTCTCAGCAATTAAGACAATGGAGGAAAGAGAGTAATTAAGCAAACCAGAAAGAGAAATAAGCTTTATAGGGTATGTTGATAATGGGCAAAAGACACAAATTGAAAAAGGTAGAAAGAGTTTAGAAAAAAACTTTAATAAATAATGTGCTTAATCCATGTGGAACAATCAATTTAAGCCTGTGAAGTTAAATCTGGTCAAAGACATCCCTTAATTAAAAGCTCTTACACTATATTACTTAGAAAGAAACATGACAAGAAGAATAGATATATTTTATGGCAACACAATTCATTCATTGAATGATATATAGCAAGAGGAAGTGGGAGAGAAGTTTGATTTCTCATGTACTTCTCATTTACTAATTAATGTCTCATATTTCAATGTCTGCTGAGTGCACCAAGTTAGAATTTAGACCAGTGTCAATAAGAACAGGCTACGATCCATCCGCAGAGCACATTAAATCTCAGGTTGCTAGAAACCGCTGTCCATCAACTAGACCTGTTAAGAAGCTCTAATTGGTTCATTTTCTCTTCTTTCAATTAAATCTCTATTCCAGCAGTACAATACATTATGCAGGTCTTAAATAACTTTTTATTGTCTTTCCTTTTCCCATTCCTGTACTTTTAATAACCAACCACAAAGAACATAGCCTTTGGAGGTAAAAATCTAGATTCCTTCACAGTGTACCCTTGTGCCCTTGTGCAAGTGACTCAGCCAGCCTGTGAAACATATGTACTGAGAAGCACCTGCTTAGCCTGTTGCATGAGAAGGAAGAAAAGGTGGAAAACGTGTATCCTGACACCAGGCACTTTGAAGGTGCTCAAGAAGTGGTAGCAGTTATGAGCAAAAATACAGTACCTGGAAATACGTCATGATATTTTAGATTAAACCCATCAGTTAGTATATGTCAGGTACCCCTTTAAGTGCTTAATATACCAACTCTTTTCATCCTTACAAGAACCTTATAGAGTAAGTAGTCATACTCTTCCCATTTTACAGAAAAGAAAACAGATTCAGAGACATCATACAATTTTTCTAAGGTCACATAGCTAGACTAGCAGCAAAGACAGGATTCAAACACTAGTAAGTTGGCATCATACTCCCCATTTTTAGTAGTGAAGCTATATTGCCTCCTCACTCAGGTTCAACTTAGGCCTAGAATGCAAATCCATTTTTATTAGTTGCCTTGATTTTGTTCTTGTGCTGCTGGTGAACGGTCATTCTGAAAAATATCCTCAAAACTACTGCTAGTTATTTGATGGTGTCAGAATTGAGGTAGCTCATTGGGAAGACTCTTCCCTATGCAAACTCTACATAGGTAGCCAATTCTTAGGGGCACAGCTCATCATGGCTCAGCCCCCTCTCAACCCCATCTCTCCAGCTCAGAGTGGCTAGAGCCCCCTCCACATTTCATTTAGCCTAGCTCCAGAGGCAGTAAGATTTAATTCTTCATGATACCTAAATATAATTTGGTAGCAATCAAAGAATGTTAAAGACTTGCATTCATTTAAAATTTTAAAGCAAGTTCCTAGTATAGCATGTGCAACAATTGTAAAATATTGCTAGAGGATTTCAATAGCTTTGATTTATTTTAGAGTGGGATTATAAGAAATAAAGAGGGAAACGCGGTGGAGCAAGATGGCAGCCAAGTAACAGCTTCCTTGCGGCTGGGCACGGTGAGACTGGGGAGAGAGGACTTCAGGCATCTCTGGCAGGCGGGATCTACCCAGGAACTTCCCCTTGGGGACACAGGGAGACAGCGTGAGGCTTCTGGACA
>CAUYRH010108803.1:0-12245 GCA_963574655.1 Perodicticus potto
ATGTACACCATGGAATATTATGCAGCCTTAAAGAAAGATGAAGACTTTACCTCTTTCATGTTTACATGGATGGAGCTGGAACATATTCTTCTTAGCAAAGTATCTCAAGAATGGAAGAAAAAGTATCCAATGTACTCAGCCCTGCTATGAACCTAATTTATAGCTTTCATATGAAAGCTATAACCCAATTATAGAACGAGAATATGGAGAAAGGGGCAAGAGGAGGTGGGTGAGGAAGGGTAATTGGTGGAACCACACCTATGGTGCATCTTAGAAGGGTACAGGTGAAACTTACTAAATGTAGAATATAAATGTCTTAACACAATAACTAAAAAAATGCCATGATGGCTATGTTAACCATTTTGATTAAAATATTTCAGATTGTATATGAAGCCAGCACATTGTACCCCATGATTGCATTAATGTACACAGCTATGATTTAATAAAAAAAAAATAGTGACATTTTGAAAGAAAGAGTGCCTTTAGTAAAAAACAGCGAATGTTTGTGGCAACTGTAGACACTGGTGTGTATTTTAAATTGTTAAGTATTTAGTAATTATTTTTAGGGTTATTATGATTGTAGACTATTAAGAGGAGTGCAAATGTTAATCAAGGGGCAAAGTGATGTCAGCACTATATTTTATCATTGCTAAAAGTTATAATATTTAAACAACCATTAAGAGGAGCACTGAAGAATTACTTTCAGCTGCCTCTCAGGGTTACTCCATTTCCTACCAACGCCCCCAAACAAAAGATGCCCTGTGACTCACTAAGGAGTCAATGAGAATCCACAAAGTCATAATGAATATAACTACAAAGCCAAAATTCATATCCTAAACTTTGATCACTATGTAAAATCTTTCATCACTCAGTTCTATCTACTAAATACTATACCTCTAATTATATTCTGAAGTGCCATTGCTCACTAGATTTCAAGGAGCAGTGGAAACTCTTATAGGTATGTATTTGAGGAGAGAAATGTGTGTGGGTGTGTATCTGAATTTTACTCGTTTTGTTTTCTAAATTAGTGGAATCACCAGAGAATATTCTAGATGTTATTTTACCTCCACAAGAATTAATTATCCCCAGGGAATTAAAACAATCCAGGTTTAAACATAGAAACACACACACAACCGCA
Source organism: Perodicticus potto (assembly GCA_963574655.1). NCBI lineage: Eukaryota > Metazoa > Chordata > Mammalia > Primates > Lorisidae > Perodicticus > Perodicticus potto. Next base: position 1,139 of record CAUYRH010108803.1, read on the forward strand.
GTAGATCTAAATCAATGACACAAATGGGTGATGAAGAAGGCCTATCGGCTTTTTTTTTTTTTTTTTCAGACAGAGCCTCAAGCTGTCACGCTGGGTAGGGTGATACCACAGCTCACAGCAACCTCCAATTCCTGGGTTCAAGTGGGTCTCCTGCCTCTGCCTCCCAAGTAGCTGGGACTACAGGCACCTGCCACAACGCCTGGCCATTTTTTGGTTGCAGCCGCCATTGTTGATTGGCGGGCCCGGGCTGGATTCGAACCCGCCAGCTCAGGTGTACGTGGCTGGTGCCTTAGCCCGTTGAGCCACAGGTGCCAAGCCGGCCCATAGGCTTTAAAATGAAGCAGACTCTGGTTGGAATTCTGGCTTGTCACCCACTTAGTATGGCTGAGAATTTTGTTTCTAGCATCCTGCAACCTAGGTTTAGAAACCTAGGTTTTGATCCCGACTCACCATTTGTAAGCTGCATGACTTTGGACAAATTACCTCTCTTTGTCTCTAGTACTTCATTGTAAAATCAAAAACAGTGCCTGTCTCATACAGTTGTTCTGAATATTAAGAAAGCAAAGAGCTTAGAAGAGTACCTGGCACATAATTAGAATTCAATTAAATAATGGCTATTATTACTATTATTATCATCATTATTAATTAGTTAAATGTCCTTATGCAAATTACTACTTTCCCTATGCCTCAGTTTTCCCTTCTATAAAACAAGTATAAGGGTATCATGAGAATAAAGTGGGAAAGTGGTGAGGACAGTGCCGGTAAGGAGTCACTAGCTCAGCCATACAACAGAATGCCAGCTCAGTGTCCCAAGTTTAATGGTCACTAGTCAAGAAACACTACAGAGTTTGAAGCAACTGAAGGTGGTAAGGCCTGGGGTAGTAGCCAGCTTTATTTATTGTCAAGGCCAGCACATTCATCAACTCTCCTCATTAAAATTTGCCAATTAATGAGCAATGGCATACCCCTTAGCAAAGGTCAGCAGTAACCTAAGCAAACTTATCAAAAATTCAAAGAGGTGCAGAGTTTGGGAAAAGTTCATTCTTTCCTTAATTAACGGATCTAATTACAATCCTGACATAACAAAATGCAAAATGCGCTCTTCAAAAGACACAGAGTCAAAGGTTTAACAGCCCAGATAACCTTCTCCTTTGGTACAGGCTGACCCAAATGTAGGGGAGGAAGGAGGAAGGAATCTTAGCATACAGTCAACAGGGTTGATGAAAGGGCTTTTTAAGAAATTAAAGCTTAGTAGCACATCAGAATCCCAGAGCAACAAAGGAATTGAGAGGGAATAAAAACACTCCTACATCCTGGGATCTGGGTGAACACAGAGTCAAAGCTTTCACTAATCTCCCTTCTTAGCAGATGTCAAAGTATTTATTTGGTGACCTTTCCTGGCTAGTTATGAACACCACTTTAACATCCTAAAGAGTCTGGGTCCTTAATTGTTGCCTCATTTAGATTAAACCTTAAGTGCAATAAGATAGAATGGTTATTAATTGTAACACTGTACATAAATTATTACTGAAATGGCAGGTCCAATTTCAAACCAGATACCTCTAACCAAAGGCTTAGAGAAAAGGCAGCCTGACCTCCAACTCAGGGAGCCTGGATCTTAAGAGGGTAAGCTCAGTCTGTATCATGACCTAGGAGCAGTTTCACAGGAAACTTCAAAAACTCTGGCAACTTCAGGTTTTGCTTCTTTACATGAAAGTGAATGAACAAAAATGATAGAAGCCATTAAACCTCAGTGCTTCCAAACAGTTTCAAGGGTACTCAAAACTTTTAGTCAGCAAGAGGCTTTTCTACTTATAGGGTCTCAGAAACTTCTTCGGAAATTCCTAAGTGAGAAACATACTCACAGATTAGAGTAAACATATCATACAATATCATTAATCTGAAAGAGGAAACTGATGCTCAGAGAGGAGAAATTATGTCAAAGAAAAAGATAATAGTAGAGGACCCTACGGCCCACCCTCAGGGTCAGATGTGGTGTACTTCTACCCATTTACTCATTTGATTGTTCAATAAATATTTAATGAGTATCTTGCATGTGTTGGGTCTTGTTTTGTCACCAGGACATGGCTGAGTATCCAAAGCAGACATGACCCAGAGCTTGTACTCTAGTGAAAGAAGATAGACAATAAACCAACAAATAAAAAAGCAAGAAAAATGCATCTAGTATCAGTGATCACAGAGAAATAGGATAAAATAGAATAAAGGGATGTGATGGTGACTAGGTTACTATTAAGGTTGGAATAACCAGGGAAGCTCTCCCTGGGAAGTGACATTTCAGCTGAGACTTTTAGGAAATGGAGAGCTACCCATGAAAGGACCAGTGGGAAGGCATAAAAGCACAAGGGAATAATTGCTGCAAAGGCCTAAGACTGCTGAAAAACAGCAAGAAGACCAGAGTACCTAAAACCAAGGAAGAAAGGAGGAGTGTGGGAGGAGAGGATGGAGGAGCAGCAGACCATGGGTAGATAATATAGGACTCTGCACACCCATGACAGGGTGTATGAATTTTATCACAAGAGAAATAGAACCCACTGGAAGGTTTTAAGTGAAGGAGTGATCTGAGTTCTCTTAGAAAGGTCAATCTGGCAGATGCATGGAAAGTGGATAAAAGGAGACGGGAGGAGAAGGGTAGAATTCAGAAAGGTTGCTGCAGGTGACCAGGGAAGAGATGACAGTGGGGGTGCCAGTGGAAACAAAGGATGATTTGGGAGGTAGAGTCAACAGAACTTATATATGAATTGGTTAGATGTGGGAGGATGCAAGCACAGGGTGTCTATTGGCAAAAAAAAAAAAAGAAGAAGAAGAAGAACAAAGTAGGAGGAAATGAGACTACAGAGAAGGGCTGCATCACTGGTGTGTTTTTAGCTGGAGCAATTACATGAGTGGTGGTAAGTGTTATTGAGGATGAGGAAAATAGGCCATGGGATAAAAGCAAATGTAGGAGTTTGAAATAGTTCTTTCTGATCACATTTAGATGCCTGTAAGACACCTATGTGAGACACCAGCTAGATGACTAGATACAGAAATATACAAATCTGGGACTCTGGGAAGATGTTTAGGATAGAGGCATCAGATTGGGAGTTACCACCTTAGAGCTGTTCTTTAAAGTCGCCAGATTGGATGAGGTCACCCAGGCAAAATGGACAATGTTTCCAAAGGAGCAGTCCACTCCTGGAAAGGAGCTCTGAGTTTTTCTCTGTCACACACAGCGGTTCTTTGACAGTGCTTGAAAATAACAAAGGAAGTGCAGTGACTCTCAGCGTCTCAGGTTTGGAGTTGGCGCCTCTTCCCTGTAATCAAAAGCCCTCAGACGCGCGACGCTGAGACGCACAATTCCTGTGATGTGCGGCAGAATGAACCCACGTCCCTCACTCAAGTCCTTCATAAAGAAAAAGAAAACAATCAATCTACTTCCACAAAACTGTTGAGTTTTACTTAGTGAGCACATAAGGAGGGAAAAAAAGGAAGCCGCAGCATTTCCCTCAAAGCCGGGACGAGGCTGCCCTCTTGTGTCCACCAACGTTCAAGACCGGCTTAGCAAACCAAAATCCATGCTTTGAAGTTGCAGAACGCAACTTTAAATAAAACTGCCAAAAATAAAAAAAAATAAAAAAAAAAAAAATAAAACTGCCATAATTTCTCTTAACTGATTTTCTTTAAAAAGCACCATTTTTCAGAAATCAATTCCAAGGGTCTTGATTACATGGAAAAACAAGGAAAGTGAGAAAGCTCCGGATGGCCTTAACTATCACAACATCAAAAGGTGAGCTTTTTAGAAACTCGTCTTTTCCTAGCACACATGGTATAATTCTCAAACAGTAATACTGATGGCTTAACAGATTCTGATACCTGGTGTTCCTTTACGATGCCTCAGGGAGTATGACCTGGACATGTGAGACTGATTCATCAAGTAACTTGATGTGTCTTCACCTGGAAGCAGAACCTGAGACAGGAAGTTGAGTGCTGATGATGTCAGCAGCGGGAATGTGGAAGGGTAGAAATGAAACAGGGGAAGAAAAACCAGAAATGGGCTATTGAGCTGTGCACTTCTGGGTCAATGGAAACTCAGCCCCACCTGGAAACTTCTGAGAACCCATTAAGAATTGCCCAGCTCAAGGGACCTGAAGAAAAACTTCTCTGAAGAAGACAGGTGCACGGCCTACAGACACATGAAAAAATGCTTATCATCCTTAATCATCAGAGAAATGCAAATCAAAACTACTTTGAGATATCGATATCATCTAACTCCAATAAGATTAGCCCACATCACAAAATCCCAAAACCAGAGATGCTGGCAGATGCTGGCGGATGTGGAGAAAAGAGAACACTTCTACATTGCTGGTGGGAATGCAAAGTAATACGCTCCTTTTGGAACGATATCTGGAGAATACTTAGAAATCTAAAAATAGAACTGCCATTCCATCCTATAATTCCTCTACTAGGTATATATCCAGAAGACCAAAAATCACATTATAATATATCTGTACCAGAATGTTTATTGCAGCCCAATTCATAATTGCTAAGTCATAGAAAAAGCCAAAGTGCCCATCAACCCACGAATGGATTGGCGGTGCCTGTGGCTCAACGCGTCCGGCGCCGGCCCCATTTGCCGGAGGTGGTAGGGTCAAACATGGCCCAGCCAAAAATTGCAAAAAAAAGAAAAAACTCATGAATGGATTAATAAATTGTGATATATGTACACCATGGAATGTTATACAGCCTTAAAGATAGATGGAGACTTTACCTTTTTCACGCTTACATGGATGGAGCTGGAAAATATTCTTAGCAAAGTATCCCAAGAATGGAAGAAAAACTATCCAATGTACTCAGCCCTACTATGAAACTAATTTATAGCTTTCATATGAAAGCTATAGCCCAATTACAGCCCGAGACCTGGAGTAAAGGGGCACGGGCGGGGAGGGGAGGCGGGAGGATGGGCGGAGGGAGAGTAATTGGTGGGTCCACACTTAAGGTGCATCTTAGAAGGGTACAGGTGAAACTTACTAAATGTAGAATATAAATGTCTGCACACAATAATGAAGAAAATGCCATGAAAACTATGTCAACAGTTCAATGAAAATATTTCAAATGTTGTATAAAACCAGCACATTGTACCCCATGATTGCATTTATGTACACAACCATGATTTAATAAAAAAAAAATTGCCCAGTTAAAGGTCAACCAACCCTCCTCCTGTTGAAGGACTGCTGTCTTTCACATCTAGGCTGAGGCAGTTGACTGTTCTTTCGTGGCTTTCAAAAAAGTCCTGAGGCAAAAATTCATAAAAATTCTATGACACACATGCTTGGGGTGGATGAGAGCAGGAACAGGAATTTTCCACCTAAGCTGGGCGAAAAAGATGGGTCAAGGGGATATGGCCTTGGCATGACCAGCATCTATATCCTCCAGGAAGAGTCTCATTCTGAATAATTTAAGGAAGCCTTGTTCTGTAGAACAGTGGTCCCCAACCTTTTTTAGCACCAGGGACTGGTTTCATGGAAGACAACTTTTCCACAGACTGGGGTGGGGGACGGTTTTGATGTGAACCTGCAAGCAACTGATTCCTTAGGGTCTCTGTGCAGTCAAACCTCTCTGCTAATGATAATCTGTATTTGCAGCCGCTCCCCAGTGCTAGCGTCACTGCCTCAGCTCCACCATAGATTATCAGGCATTAGATTCTCATAAGGAGTGCACAACCTAGATCCCTCACATGCAGAGTTTACAGTAGGGTTCACTCCTTTGAGAATCTAATGCTACTGCTGATCTGACAGGAGGCGGAGCTCAGGTGGTGATGTGCGCAAATGGGAGTGGCTGTCTATGTTTACAAACTTCCCCTGCTCACTACTGCTACCTCCTGACATTCGGCCCAGTTTTTAACATGCCTTGGACCAATACCAGGTGTTGGTGGCTGCAGCGGTAGCCAGGGTACTACATTTGCCATCAGCAAACTGTGTGAGCTTTAGGAAATTTCTTTTCTCTCTGAACCTTAATTTCTTCAATCCTAAAGGAATTATAATGGTAGCTTTAATTAAATGTTCTTCTAAATAATAAATGTGTTGATATATATGAAGTGCCTAGTGCAAGGAGGAAAACACATTAAGTTGTTATAGTATTGTTAATAAAATAATAATTACAAGAGTTATATCTTATTTCCCTCACTGGTCTCCAATTTTGGTTGACATTTATTGACTCCATTTTGGTCTTGCTGTTACTTAGGAACTTCTGCTTATTCAGACTCACAGTAATTGCCTTGGCTTATTTCCTTTTTTCCTTCTTCTTCCTTCCTAAAAAATATTTGTTGAGACCTAATTGTACTTCAGCAATTGTACTCACCTTACTCTAATATTCTGCTTTGTTTTTCAGATTGGATTTAGCATTCTTTTCTGAAGTACTAGAAATTCATTGTTGTATAAATACTGCCCCCAACTGGCCTCTATCCTACACCATACAAATATTTCAAAGCCTTGTCATGGCATACTGGAAATGCAACAAACAGACCAGAACTTACATCTAGATAAGCACTATTGCTTTCAAAGTAGTCACCCTGAGGCTGGGGGCAGTGGCTCACACCTGTAATCCTGGCAAGGCAGGGGAATTGCTTGAGCTCAGGAGTTCCAGATCAGCCTGATTAAGAGTGAGACCCTGTTTCTAAAAATATCCAGGCATAGTGGTGGGCCCCTATAGTCCCAGCTACTCGGGAGGCTGAGGCAAGAGGATCACTTGAGCCCAAGAGTTTGAAAGTTTGAGGTTGCTGTGAGCTATGATCCCATCGTACTCTACCAGGGGTGATAAAGTGAGACTCTGTCTCAATTTAAAAAGAAGAAAAAGTAAGAAGAAGAACAAAGTAGTCACCTCGCAAAGTGTCACAATCCACCTCTTAACACTCCCACCCTTACACCATTTAGGGAAAAACACAGAGTTGGCATATTATTCTAAATTTATATGAAGATAAAAATATTTTTTGTTTTTATCGGTATGTATATACAACAACACAGAGGAGTTACATAACACTAAAGACCCCATCTTATTCTTATTCTGACAACTCCACCCGACACCTAACCTAATAACCATCACTTAATAAGTATACAATAAGTATGAGCTACTGTATTCATCCATTTATCAAATATTTAACCACTTACAATAATTGATGTATTAAGTGCTCAAGAAGGACACAAAGGTGATTAAAATATGATTTATGATCTGGAGATCACTATGGTCTAACAGAGAATATAATATTAAGTGCCTCTAATTATAAGGATGTGTGTAATGTGTCTGTGTTCTCTAGGAGATAGTACTATGTTTTAGAGGAGAAACTAATTCATGCTTATATTCCTTATGGCAAATAGGCTCCTAAAAAAAGCATACTGTTTGCCATGAGGAATACAGCAGATGAAGAAAAGAAAGAAATAGAAAACTCAGTGATTACAGAAGAAAGAGAATACAATAGGCTCTTAGAAAAGTTTTGCTATGGTTTGAAAGGTTTTACCCTATAAAACACAAGTGAAAATTTAGTTGCCTTTTCCTTTTTTTTGAGACAGAGCCTCACTCAGTCGCCCTGGGGTTGAGTACCATGGCATTATAGCTCACAACCATCTCAAACTCTTGGGCTCAAGAGATCGTCTTGCTGCAACCTCCCAAGTAGCTGGGACTATAGACACTCACCACAGTGCCAGGTAGTTTTTAGAGAAGGGTATTACTCTTGTTCAGGTTGGTCTGGAACTCCTGAGCTCAAGCAATCCACCCACCTTCGTCTCTCAGAGTGCTAGGAATACAGGCATGAGCCACTGCTCCCAGTCTAGTTGCCATTGTCATAGTGATGAGAGATGGGATCTTTAAGTGGTGATTGGGCTATGAGGGCTGGGCCCTCATGGGTGGGATTACGGCTATTATTAAAAAAAAAAGGTAAGTTTGGCCCACTTTTGTCTCTTGGCACTTCCAGTCTTTTGCCATGTGAGGAAAGTGGTCCTTAGAGCACTCAAGGCCATCCCGGGAGCAGAAACAGGGCCCTCACTAGACACCAAGGCCTGTCAGCATCTTGATCTTGGACTTCCCTGCCTCCAGAACTATGAGAAATAAATTCATGTTCTTTATAAATTATCTAGTCTGTGGTATTCTGTTGTAGCAACACAAAACTGATAAGACTAAGACAAATTTTGTGGATTAAGTTGAAGTGAAAGGTGGGTAGGATTTTAATAAACAAAAATGTGAAAGAATACATTACCGTCACTCATAACTTAACAATGATGATACATTCTGAGAAATGTGTGGTTAGGTGCTTTCATCATTGTGAAAACTTCATAGAGTTTACTTACACAAACCTAGATGGCGCAGCCTACTATATACATTTAGGCTATGAGTTATAGCCTATTGCTCCTAAGCTACATCTGCAGCATGTTACTGTACTAAATACTGTAGGCAACTGTAACACCATGGTAAGTATTCGTGTATCTAAATATATCTAAACTTAGAAAATAAAAGGTAATGTATTGTGCTATCACATTATGATGGCTACTATGTAACTAGGCAATAGGAATTTTGCAGCTCCATTATAACCTTATAGGACTACTGTCTTATATGTAGTCCACCATTGACCAAAACATTACTATGCAGTGCATGACTGTGGAAGGAACTTCACATGGGCACGGAGTCAGTAAATATTTATGCACACCCTATGATAAAGGTGTACAGTATGATGAGAATTTATAGTGTTCATCAGGCAATAACATAAGAATAAGCCAGAAAGAAAGTTTTGGATCGGCTCGGCACCTGTGGCTCAACGGGCTAAGGTGCCAGCCACATACATCTGAGCTGGCGGGTTCGAATCGACTACAACCAAAAAAAATGGCCGGGCGTTGTGGCAGGCGCCTGTAGTCCCAGCTACTTGGGAGGGGAGGCAAGAGACTCGCTTGAGCCCAAGAATTGGAGGTTGCTGTGAGCTGTGATGCCACAGCACTCTATCCAGGGTGACAACTTGAGGCTCTGTCTCACAAAAAAAAAGAAAGTTTTGGATCAATTAAATAATTGAATCTTATAGATGGGGATCCACTTTATTTCAAGTGCAATTACCATGGCATTGTTGGTAGATTTATTCTTTATTATTCACCAGAGATAGGGTGTATTTTGCTTTACCATGGAAGGGACATTGTCCAGAACAGTGATTTCTATAATTTGGCCCATAATTTTGTAGAAGTAGCTATCTAGATATTACTCATATTGTATGAATCTCTATCCAAAAGAAATAGTCTGTAGATTAAATGAATAGTGTTTTGCACATATTATAGCTAAATATGAGGTTTTAATAAAACAATTTGAGGTTGGGTGCTCATGCACTTTGGGAGGCTACAATGGGAGGACCACCTGGACAATGCAAGGAGATTGTCTCTACAACAAATTTGAAAATTAACCAGGAATGTGGTGTATGCCTATAGTACTAGCTACTCAGGAGGTTGAGGTGAGAGGATCACTTGAGCCCAGGAGTTCAAGGTTGCAGTGAGTTATGATTGTACCACTGCACACCAGTCTGAGGAACAGAGACTTTTTTTTTTTTTTTTGTAGAGATAGAGTCTCACTTTATCGCCCTCGGTAGAGTGCTGTGGCGTCACACAGCTCACAGCAACCTCCAACTCCTGGGCTTAGGCAATTCTCTTGCCTCAGCCTCCTGAGTAGCTGGGTTTACCGGCGTCCGCCACAACGCCCGGCTATTTTTCTGTTCTGCAGTTTGGCTGAGGTAGGGTTTGAACCCGCCACCTTCGGTATACCGGGCCGGCACCCTAGTGGATGAGCCACAGGTGCCGCCCCAGTCTGAGGAACAGAGCAAGACCATATCTCTAAAATTTTAAAAACACAATTTGCTTAAACTTGTTCAACAATTTCTTCTCAATCAATGGAGAATATAAATACTGTTACCATCTGAGCACTGAAAAGAAGTCTAGAGATGGCCAAATGAAAAATAAAACAGTCTCTGGATCTTTCTAAACATTAAGAACAAGATAATCTGGGAAAGGGCATCATCAAAGTTTCTTTATTTTTTTCTTTTTGCAACTTTAACAACAACTAATGTTTGCTCTAAAAGAATGGGATGGAAGGGGGCCTGAAAAGGACTGGAAGGCAATGACCATGACAGTGATTTGAGTGAGAGATAATGAATGATACCACAAGGAGTAAGGAAAAGGAAGCAGATTTTAGAGACTATGTGTTAGTAAAAATAATTTTTTTTTTTTTTTTTGGAGACAGAGTCTCACTTTGTTGCCCCCTCAGAGAGTGCTGTAACATCTTAGCTCACAGGAACCTGAGACTCTTGGGCTTAAGCAATTCTCTTGCCTCAGCCTCCCAAATAGCTGGGACTACAGGCATCTGCCACAATGCCCAACTATTTTTAGAGACAGAGTCTTGCCCTAGCTCAGGCTGGTCTTGAACTCATGAGCTCAGGCTACTGACCTCGGCCTCCCAGAGTGCTGGGATTACAGGAGTGAGCCACCAGGCACGGGCAGTAAAATTTCTTTTTTTTGTTTTTAGAGACAGAGTCTCACTTTGTCACCCTTGGTAGAGTGCTATGGCATCACAGCTCACAGCATCCTCCAGCTCCTGGGCTTAGGCAATTCTCTTGCCTCAGCCTCCCGAGTAGCTGGGACTACAGGCACCTGCCACAACACCCGGCTATTTCTTTTTTGCAGTTTGCCTGGGGCCGGATTTGAACCCATCACCCTGAGTATATGGGGCTGGTGCCCTACTCACTGAGCCTCAGGCGCCACCCAGTAAAAATTTTTTTTAAAGGACTGGATGAAGAAGATCAGTTGGATGTAGAAATGAAGTATAAGTTGAGAATATCTCCTAAGTTTCAGAGGGAGAATTGATGCAGGACATCTGGCACCCTAGCCAGCTCAGCGGAGCTGGCGGACCTGCCGCCTCCTCTGTGGTGGTGTTGGTGCTGCGGCAACCAGTTGAAGAGCCAGTGGGCTGGATGACAGGCAAGGAGGGGGACCTACAACGCCCTCCAGAGGCTCCAATAGCCAAAAAGGCTGGACAACTGCTGAGGAGACACCTGTGCCTTGGTGTCTCCTTCACTTTACACTTGGGACTAAATGTG
>CAUYRH010108805.1:0-18145 GCA_963574655.1 Perodicticus potto
ATATTAAGCAATATTAGTAATAATAATGCCAAGAAAGTAACGTTCACATTGTCAAATAAGACATTATAGAGTGCTTTGACTCTGAGGCTCAGTATGAAGTCATCAGTTAACTTCTTATTTTTTTTTCCAAAGTCTCAAAAAGTAGACAACTAATATTATATTAAAAAAAGTAAAGGAGAGTTTCAAAAAACAGATCATGCCAAATCTTATAGACAATAGAAAAAGAATATTTAAAAATCATTCTACTTGATCTGGATACACTTGATATTGAAATTGGAGAAAATATATTGTTATAAAGGGATATTACAAACATCTTTCACTTATAAGTGAGGATGCAATATCCTAAACAACATAAATAGGGAAAAAAAAACTTTAAAAAAAAATAAAATGTATACTAATAGCCTTCTTCAACACTAGCCATAGGCAGGATTAATAATAATAATAATTCTGAGGACAGAAGTGTCAAAGTTGCCGGATATTTTTACAGATAGAGTTGTGTATCATATCTCTACAGAGCACACTGACGTCTGAGTTATGTAACCAGACAAATTTGAATGGTCTTAGATGTATTTTTATACAATCTCTGACCATCTGATGACACTAGCAAGAACAGCTAAGTTTATGCACAGTGATTTTCTGGCTGGGCCTGGGAGAGCTTTCACGTGGCTGCTCCTAGTTTGCCCCCCATTTCATGAGAGACGGGAAAGTCAAGTCCTGGCAAGCGTTCTCTTGCCGTGCTCCTCCCAGTGACCCAAGGATCAGAAAAGCAGAAGAATCAATAGAACTAATTGACGGTGAGGCCTCCCCCTCTCTTTACCGTCGCCCGAGTCATCACCTCTGTGGACAGGGTTGGCTGTCACACTTTACCAGGCATCACTCTCAGCACTGCAAGGCCACTACAAGGCCCTTCTGCTGGCGACTTGTGTTTGCCTTTGATTTAGGATCTTGAACTGTGACCAGCTTTGAGACAACTATCCATTTCCTTTTCATTTCCAGAATTCTCCAGACCCACCCTCCAGGCAAATAAGCTATATTAGATGATTTATCCGATGAGAAACTAAAGCAGTTGATTTGCACAATCTCCCTCTTGGTCACTCATCAGATAGATGAAAAGGGGACCCCTAGAGAGGTGCAAGCATGACGCATATGCTCTGCGTTGGGGCTCTGCAGTCACTATCACGGTCACCCAGTTTGCCAGAGCTGTGTGCTCATTTGCTAGGAAGCTTGTTTGCTGGGAGCTTGCTCGGGAGACTCTGCGGGGCCGCTGGCTCAGATGGAGCGGTGCTGGACGTGGAGCACCAGCCTCGGAGTGGGCCAAGCTCGTTTCGCCTGCTTCAGAAAGGCATGGAAGAGGAGCCAAAACAAACCTCTCTCCCTTCCAAGTTTGGCAGCAAATCAGAAAGCACTTCATGGAGAGCCCCGAAGCCCCCTGAGCAGGGACAGCATTCCTAATCAGCACTGTCTCTTTTAATTGAGCAGCAGATCATTTATCTGATGAAAAAGATGTTATTAGGCTCCTAACAATACTTGAATTGCATGAAAGGTGTGGTCTTTTATTTTTTCATTGTTATCCAAAGCATCAGATCCGAGACATCATTTTATTTGATTCTTTTAAAAAGCAATTCTGTAAGTGTTATTGTGGAATAGCCAAGAAATTATTAATAACCACACGACACGCAGATTTCTCAGGATCCCAGGCAAAGCCTCTCTGCCTGAGTCTTTACCCGACACATTTTCTAGGGCACGACGGAGCTGAAGTCGCACATATTTGTGTTGACTCAACATTACGACCGCCACGTGTTCCCATAGTAGTCTGCTCACCCCGCCCACAATTCCCAATGCTTCCCTCCACCACAGCTGTGCACACACCTTCCCGACCCTATTTTAATTGGTGTAATTACCTTCCAAGGTTATAATTCTAGCACAGTAGGTTTTTCAGAATTTATCACTTTACACTTAAAGAGAAAAATGTCTGAATATAATTTCGTTATTAAAAGTTATCCTGATTTCCTTAACTATATATCCAAGATAAGCTGATAGGCTTTACAAGGCCCCTGCCTAAGTGTGTATGATATTGGGCTAAATCGTTTCCATTCATATCCCCTCTGATGCCCCAGAAATATTTGGTATGTTGAGGGTGAGATTGAACAGTTTATTCCACTTCTTACTTAGAACCACATATGCAAATAATAGTGGTTTAGAAATGGATCCTTAGCTCCTAAGTGTCAAGTTATACTGACACATCCTTACATATATAGGCCTTTCAAACTTCGAGCTATTAGAATATTTCTGTTGTTAAAAAATTTATAGAAAGACACAAGTAGAAAAGAAGGATTCTAAAATAAAAGTGCCTTTCTTATTTTGAAGGACTGGTGACTAAGGAGGAGGAGAGGCCAAAGAAGAAGGGAGAGAGGGAGTGATAGTGAGAAGGAGGAAGAATTGAAAGCCGACTTTGGGAGAAATACCAAAGGCACGTGTAGAAAGCAACCCGGGGACAAGACAGCAATTGTTTGCTTCCCTGCGAGACAAAGCCATTTATGAATCGTGAGGGTTACAAAGCCTCTAGTCTTTAGTGAAAACACTGTGCAAAAGAAAAGGGACCAAGAGGCATGGTCGGTGCAGGGAACAAGCCATGGGGGATGTTTAAAGGAAAAGAAGAGCCGACAGGTGATGGAGATGCAGGGAGATACTGACGGGATACTCAGCCACGGGGTGATGATGTTAAAGGCTGGTTTCCAGGAGGCTTCTCCAGGGTGTGTTAGTTGTTGCTGTGAACAGTAAATAAAGTTTCTTAATTTCTTTCCAAATTCAGATTATTCACCTATTTGTCTAGGGAACATTGGTTCTCTAACAGATGGTATAAAATCACTGGGGAAACATATTTATGACCCCATAGAATTGTCGTGAGTGAAACGAATGCTGTTTCTCAGGAGGCTTGGATGCCATTTTTATATTTTGCCAAAGTATGGATCAAGATTAAGAACAATAATTTTACCCTTAAGAGTTAATTTAACCTCAACTCTTAACTCATTATAAAAACAAACACACTATTCCCAATGGCCCAGAGGAACAATTGTTCTTATTACTTATGTGTAAGAAAACAATCTTTTGGATGGGAAAATATATGACACAGAAAAAAAAGACGAACCGGGAAAACAGGAGAGAACATTTGTTCATGAACATACTTATTTTCTAATTGTATAGGAAGTGGAACGGCAAGGTAGCAGTAATAACTTTACCACTTGAGGGACTGACAGGCCCTTGATGATTCTGATGAAGGGTTAGTTTCCCAAATGTTATAAACACTGTGATTAGTCATATTAGTTGCAATATATGACTCCGATAAACACTGTGATATAGTCAGACCCTATAAAGATGATATTTGGGGAAATGTATGTCAGTGAAGAAAGAGACCATGTGATTCTGTACTAATGGCAGAAGTGTCTGGAACATGAATGAAAACGCTTGGAAGACCACATTATTGCCAGTCCTATTTTGTAAATCGTAACAAAAGTATTCCATGAGGGCAGAAGTTCACAATGCAAGTCTCATTTCCATTTTTAGAAGGGTCTTTGAATTTTAGACCATTATTTCTTTCAGTAAATGTTGGTTTTCAAGGAAAGTGAACCCGTGCATCCTTCTAAAATGTATTGAAAGAGAAGACAGTTGGCACTTTGTGACCCTCATCACACACCATCACGTTGTAAGAAACAGTACGGAGTTCACTGCTGTTTTGGTAACACAGCCTGGTTACCTAATCGGATGGGAGATGTCACATGAAATCTCTTCTTTGTCCAGGGGAGAATGAGAAGTATAAGAGTGACTTGGCCTAGGTAAGACAGTAAAGTTTGCAAACTCATCCTAAAAAAAGTGATCCCTACCTCATTGCTAAATACCACAACAGTCACCAGATGGCCAAGGGGAGCACTTCAGAGTGCCCATCGTGATATTCAGCAGGACAGAGGGAGCACTTTTTCTAGGATGAGTTCTTGAACTTAATTTGCTTCTTTTTCTGAGGACGAAGACATGTTTTCCTTCTCTGACTGGGATAACAAAAGCAATTATGGACTAATTTATTAACAATTACATTATCAGCTAGCACAGTCATTTACTCGTGTAATCAGAATGACTGAAAGGGCACTTTGGGGTATCAATGATGAAAACATTTGAAGAGGAAGAAAGCCACGTGTCACTAAAATTGGTTGGTAATGTGGTGCACAGACCCTCTTGAAGTATGGTCATTTACCCACCCTCTGAACTATAAAAGGCCAGGTCTCTCTTTAATTACAAGCTGTATCAGGCTTCTCGGATCACTTTTTCTAATGTAAAGAGATAGTGTTCAGTAAAAATTAATCTATGTGTTTGTTTATTTCTAAAGTCAGGTCCTGTGAATTGAGCCTTGCTGAAGCTGATTTTCCCTTCCTCTGCAGACCCATCAGCCTTAGCAGGGGCACAGCAGCAATCCTTAAATCTTGCTTGCTTTTGAGCATCACCTTTTTCTGCATAACAAATTTAGGAACATTCTGGAAAAGCTCCTTCAAGACGGTGATTACCAATAGGCCCTCCTCACATAATGGAATATTTCCAAAATTTTCAGCTCTCATAATCTGTTTTGTTGACCTCAAAGATTGATTTATTATCTCTAAAGGAAACACAAGGATCTCTTATTCCTTAGAAAAAGAACACTGGACAAAAAGAAAATTTCACCAAGGTTTATTTGAAAATACACCTGTAGATAGGTTTATTGGACCTTGAACTACTAAAGTAATGCAGAGAATTTCCTTTAGTTACTTAATGTCCCACAGTGAAACTGGAGATGACTTTTAAAAATGTCTCACTACATAATACAAATTATTTAAATGGGTTCAACATCTCTCCTTTCATGTAAAAAGAACACATCGCTTTATCTGTAGTCTAGAACAATTTAGAACACTTTGAAAGATTCTCAGATAATCGAATTTTTTATCCTAATTATGTTTATATCAAAGACAGGTATTTGAATTATTTGAATTATTAAAAGAGAGTAGAGCACTCTGCTGATAATATCAGTATCGGCAGTGCTCCCGTCACAAGGCAATTTCATTCTCCAGCAAAGCATTAAGGAAGATGAGCTCATCTCGAAAATTGATTTTTATTTGTCGAGTTGCTTTTCATTAAATGATTGAAATTAGGGCTTCACAATGATTGTTTCCCCCCAGTTTATGATCAGTATAAATCCAAATTTAATTCTTCAGTTTTTGAAAGAAGAGCAATGTTTTTATTAAAAGCTTACAAAGCTAGCGGCACAACTTATTCCAAAAGAAAAACTTTCCATGGCACATAGCCTACCTCCCTTATCATCACCCAAGTGTTTGAAAAATTGAAACAAGAAAGAAAACATGATGACAAGAAAATTGCTTCTGAATTATCATGTACTACAGACGGGAAGATATTTAAGAAAACTGTTGAAGGATAATTAAGGTTGAAAAAAAGTTTCTGGCAAATTTCTGCTCTGCGTCAGTTACGGAACTGACACACACTTGCATTCTGGGTGTTTAATCCATGTGAAGTTTCGCCAGACAGAACCCCCAGCTCTGCGCTTGCCAGCGCAAGGTAAATTGTATCAGGATCTGCTTAGTGTACAAACCAGACCGGGTATGGTGGCTCACACCTGCAACCCCACACTTTGGGGAAGATTGCCTGAGAGCAGGAGTTCCAGCCCAGCCTGGACAATATAGTGAGACCCTGTCTCTAAAAAAAAAAAAAAAAAGAAAGAAAATAGAAAAAATTAGCTGGATGTGGCAGCATGCACCTGTAGTCCCAGCTACTGAGGAGGTGGAGGCAGGAAAATTGCTTGATCCCAGGAGTTCAACTGGAAGCTATGGTCAGGCCATTGCACGCTAATCTGGGTGACAGGGAAACATTTTGTCTCTAAAATAAAATAAATAATAAAATAAAAATACAAGCACTTCCAGGTTTCTTTAATAATCAAAAAATTCCTTGTATGCCCAGTGGGGCTTAAAGTACCACCCCCTTTGTGTGTCATCCACACAGAGCTGGCTCTCTGTGCAGAGGCTTCAGGGGTTGGAAGGAGGACTCTGTCAAGCAAGGGGAGATGGTCCTCCCCAGCTGTCCTGTTGCACACTGGCCCTCAGACTCTACCTGGGATCGGGACCTCCTGACGCTTTTAAAACACGACTACCCCAGATATCTTATCTTCATGAAAATATTTGAAATACATCTACTGGAAATTTAAAAGGATCATTTAAAAATGTATTTATTTAAGAATAACAATAATAAACCCAGTATTTGTGACTATAACACATTTTAGGAAAATAACCTAGTTTGCAAAGCAAAATAAAGTGTAGTGAGAATACACTGTTGTACATTTCTCGTAAGTGTCTCAAATGCCTGTCTGATGTGGAGGCAGCTGGATTCTCTTCTCTGCTTCTGCATTCAGTATGTTCCGTCGAAACTATATGAAGCACACAATATGTGATAGTAAAAATGAGGCGGCTTTTAACAATCTTTCTAGATAAGTCTGGATATTTTCTTTAATAGTACACTAAAACTCAGCAGCATAAGTTTCTTGACAGTTGCAATGAGGAATCTGAAACTATACCAATAAACTTTTTATACTTTGAGTGCCTTCTCTTAGACTTTGAATACATCTTATACCTGGCATAATTTTACAATATTGTGCATCGATTACTTAGAAGATAGTGGTTGACTTATGCAGGTCTTCCAAATGTTAAAGTATTTCACTTATATAATTTTAAAAATCACATGTATTCCTCTCACCACTAATCTCATCAGAAAAGAATTAAGTGCTATGAAGCTATCAAGCTCATGGCAGCAGCCACAAGTTTTCCAAAATTCGAATTTTTATTTGAAAACTCAAATGTTATCATTGGCAAAAAATACTCTCAGTTGATTTCCTTAAAGGGACAGGTTCACTCACATTTTTAGTATCTAGAAAATGTCTTTTTAGTATCCAGAAACTACTCACTTGCAATTTTTCTCTCCAAGAAAAATTTAGCTTATAAAACAATTATCTAGTTCAGCCTGCAACCCCATGGCAAAGTAGTTTTTCCCAAGACAACCATAGTTCTTCGGTTGGCAGAGGAATTTCCTTTTTTTTTTTTTTTTTTTTTAGACAGAGCCTCAAGCTGTCACCCTGGATAGAGGGCCATGGTATCACAGCTCACAGCAACCTCCAATTCCTGGGCTCAAGCAAGTCTCCTGCCTCCGCCTCCCAAGTAGCTGGGACTACAGGCACCCGCCACAATGCCAGGCCATTTTTTGGTTGCAGCCGTCAATGTTGTTTGGCGGGCCTGGGCTGGATTTGAACCCTCCAGCTCAGGTGTACGTGGCTGGCGCCTTAGCCCGTTGAGCCACAGGCGCTGAGCCCAGAGGAATTTCCTTATGTGTGTTTCTCATTTCATCATACACAATATTAGAAAGACAAGTAATTAAGAATGGAGATTTAATACAATGAATCATTGTTACTGATTCACTAATGCCATTCATATGTGATATTGCACTGTGTTTCACTTTTGTTTCTGTTTTGTTTTGCTACTGAGAGTGCCTTGAAGTGAAGAATGACACCATAAATTTTAGTGAAGTTTGATGCCATGGTTTTTATTTGCACTAAAAAGCGTCAGAAGTTTTACCCCACATGCATTTTATACCCTTGGCCAACACAGTGAAAAAGGCAACTAATATGTTGGCATTATTGAGAAAGCAGTTTTGGTTTTGTGAAACCCCTGCAACAATCTTGGGGAGTCCCCTGGGTCCTGCACTCCACACTGGGGACCATGGAGAAATCCAACACAGATGGGCTACGAACAGTTGGTCTCTGTCACAGACATGGCTGTGATCATGGAGTCGTTACTACTGATCCCAAGAAAATTACATGTAACTACATTGGACAAGGGGAAGGGATACAATAATATGACGAAGGTGAAAATAAGGAGATGAGAGTTAAACTCTGTTATCACCTAAAACCTGAAAACCAAAAATAACAGAATTATTAATTCACAGTATGTGGTAATCAACAATAGAAATTGCTGCAAGAGCCGCAAACTGTCCCACCTGCTAACAGGCTACATGAGTTACTCCTCCCTTACCTGGATGCTCTCGTCTCTTACTCCACCATGTTCTGGCTCTGCTCCAGCCACTCTGGCTTTCTGGGCTTCCGTGTACACACCAGGCCTTGCTGCCTACTCAGTTCTCCCATGCTGTCGGGTCTGCCTGGACCGCACTCTGCCCAGACAAGTGCACGGCCAATCGCCCATTGCCCCAGGTCTCTTTAGCGAGAATCAGGTGAGCCTTCCAGCAGCCCCTCTCACCATGCCCCTTCTTACTCTTTCTGCCCCTATGGTTCCCACCACCATCATGCATACCATACAATTTACCTGTTTATTCAATATTATCTCTTGTCCGTGCCTCCTCATGCCGATAGAATATAAATCCATGCAGGCAGGGATCTTGCACCCAGAGCAGCATGTGGCACATAGAAGATGCCCTGTAAATCCTTGCTGAATATACGATTGAATAAAGAGGAGAAAAATGAGAAGGCGTAACAGGTTAAGGGTCGGATATTTCTCATCAGAAGCCTCGTGGAGCCACTTAACTTTCCAAATTGTGTATGTGTCACTTTAATAAAAAATAACAAACAAATGTATAGAAAAAAATATAAAATAAAATAGCATCAAAATTAGTAGAAAATATAAATTTGGGGGTTGTGAGAAGATGAACAGGTGGAGGCAGGGCAGTCCAGGAGCTGAGAGAAGGAGTAAGGAATAGTTTGAGAAAGGCAGAGCGAACAGGGCAGCAGGTGGTGCAGGAGGAAGCCCGACTGGAAGCCCCACGGGGGAACAGAACAAAGTCTTAGCCCTGCCCCGACTGTTACGGTGACTTTTTAAAGGACTTTATTAAAGTATAAATATATACTGATATACACAAGAACTACAAGTCTGTAATACATACAATCTGATGAGTCTGGACATGCACGTACACCCAGGAAAGCGTCGGCATCATCAAGGTAGTAGGCATATCCATCACCTTCGAAAATTTACTTTGGGGAAGAGGTGGGGAGGTTGTTCTATTGTTCATGGTGTAAGACCACTTCGCAAAGATCTATCCTCTTAAATTTTTAAGTGCACAATACAGAATTGTTAACTATCGCCAACATTTTGCACAGCAGATTTCTATAACGTTTTCATCTTGCCTAACTGAAAGTTTATATGTACTGGTGACTTTGTACAAATTAGAAAAATATGGCCTTTCCCCTGGGGGGAGGCATTCCCACACAGGGTACCTGGCTCGGGGACCAGAGAGTGTACTTGATCGCAGCTGCCGCCTACCCCTCAGTCAAGCGTTCTGGTGCAAAGAAAAGCCTGCAGGAACCCAGGGAGAAGTCAATGACAACCGGATCTGTCTCCTCTCCCTACTAGCTTCAAGGATGAGTTTCCAGCAGCTCCAGCCCAGAAAGATGCCAGCTCGGAAAAATGGAAGGCAAGGAAATGTGAACATGACCAATAGAACCACACTTGCTTTAATATTAGTAGAATGAGATAGATACTAAAATGAGAAGGCTTGATGGTGAGAAAGTAAAGAATCAATGCCAAGGGGAGAGGCCAGGAGCGGTGGCTCACGCCTGTAATCCCAGCACTCTGTGAGGCCAAGGCAGGTGGATTGCTTGAGCTCAGAAGCCGGAGACCAGCCTGAGCAAGAGCAAGACCCCATCTCTACTAAAAATAGAAAAACCAGTATTGTGGCAGGGACCTATAGTCCTAGCTATGCAGGAGGCTGAGGCAGGGGGAACGCTTAAGCCCAACAGTTTGAGGTTGCTGTGAGCTATGATGCCACAGCATTCTTCTCTACCCAGGGTTATAGAATGAGACTCTGTCTCAAACAAAAAAAAAAAAAAAAAAGAAAGAAAGAAAGAAAAGAAAAAAAAGCCAAGGGAAGAAACATGGCATAGACAGTGGAGGAGACTGATGATAAAAACATGCGAAAATATCTGGTGTCAGGTGCTTTCCTGTTTTAATAGAAAGGAAAGAGTTTGACAAGAGGAAGCAAAATGGAACTGAAACAGAGGCAGAATAAGACACAGAAATGGCACAAAACTTTCACAGTTTGGCTTAGTATTTAGTCTGTTCACCATCAATTGGCTGTGTGCAAATATAATAGAAGTCGCAATGAGCATGGTGTTGCCCACAGTACTTACAAAACCCAGCCCAACCCCATATTGCCAGTGCTGTTTCACCAGATTTAGATTTGTTTTAACCTCATCTGCATCATTAAAAGGGAGCATCAGTCCAAAAGGACTCATCCTAGTCACCAAACCATCCATTCATTTAACAAAGGGTTATTGAATATGTCCTGTGTGCCAGGATCTTTTCTGAGAAATGACAACACAATTTTGAGTCAAAACAAGTGTGGTCCAAGATCTTGTAAACCTTTTATCTTTTGAACTATTAATCAGGAATTCCTGAAAAAAAGATGAGTGCTATGAAAGAGAGAGGTGCTAGGACACACTGCCGTGACAGCACCAAGAGGGGAATTTGATCTGGTGGCAAACTTGGACATCAAGCCCACAAATGGCAATAAACGAGCTACTATCTGCTCCGTGGGTAAAAGCAGAGGGTAGAGATGTCAGAAACTGCCAAGGCCTTGTGACGCAAGGGGCCACAGAGAATGAATTGTCCAAAGAAAGGCCAAGTGAGGAAAAGTATGTAAAAGTTTGAGAAGTGGCCACATCAGATGAGC
Organism: Perodicticus potto; assembly: GCA_963574655.1. NCBI lineage: Eukaryota > Metazoa > Chordata > Mammalia > Primates > Lorisidae > Perodicticus > Perodicticus potto. The sequence continues at coordinate 10,756 of CAUYRH010108805.1, forward strand.
ATTGTACATCACGTTGTAGAACTTTGTTTTTATCCCAAGGGCGGGGGGAAAGGCTAATCTTTGAAATAGTATTAACAGAGGAGGGATGTGTTCTGATCTACCTTTTGAAAACATTACATTTTGGACATAACGTAGTAGAAGGGCGAGGCAGGAGTAGATAAAAAAAACAAGTTAGGAGGTGGCCGAGCAGGTGGAAAGTCGACACTCACCCAAGATAACTTGGTGCCTTTAAAGATGGAAGGAAATGATTGTATCTAAATGTATTTAGGTGATGGAATCAACACAGCTTAGAAAGGGTTGGATATGTCCAGAGACAGAAAGGAAAAGTGTGAAAGATGATGACTTGATGTTTGGATTCTGCAACGAGGTGGATGGTGGTGGCAACTGTTAAACAGACAACTCTGAAGAAGGCGAAGGTGGGGGTATAAATGAGGGGCTTCAGAGCAGGAGCTTAATTCAGGGTTTGTTAAATTCGAGATTTAAATTGTTGGTGACATTCAACAGAAAAATATGAGATACGGAGATGAGTAAGTCTACAACTCAGAGGAAAGCTTGCACTAGAGAGATATATCTGCCATCAGTCTGCTCATGGGCGGTAGTTGAACCACAGAGTAGACGTCATCTCCTAGAGGGCAGAGGCAGGAGACAAGAGAACCTAGAAACTGTGATCTGTGACGTATAGTAAGGAAGGAGAAGCCTAACAGAGTCAGAGAAAAAACAGAGGAAGGAAAAGCAGAAAATGGCAGATGCTTAGCAGCATCGCATGCAGTGGTTTTATTTTTACAAGGAGGCACAAAAACAACCCAGCTTAGTTTTTTCATAGAGGAATGGTACGGCATTCATGGGAGATATAGCAGAATTTATAAGTCATATTTTTAAAGTTGTTCCCCTGTGATGACTTATAAAATCCAAACAGGAATGTCTTACCTCTCTGAGATAGGGATCCACGAATAACTCACAATAAAAATCACAATAAAAACTAAGAGACTCACAATAAAAACTAAGCCTATCCCTAACTCCCATGAAAGCCTTGAACAGTGCTGAGAAAAGTTGGGACTGACATATCCAAAAGTATTCTGTGATAGGCTGAGAAGCAAGTATGAAGTGAAGCATATTATGTAAAGAAGTATAAGAATGGCAACAAAAAGTACGCTTAAGTTCAAGACAGCAAGGCTATTTAAAATTGTTCTTAACTAAATGGTATTTCTTATAAGTATAATATAAATTCAGGAATGGTGATATGGCTAGTTTTCCGCTGGAAATCCATGTTCCCTTTCTTTTCCAAACAAAGTCTAGATTTGGTCATGGTGTTATCTGGTTATTATTACATGTCCCGGCCTCTCTTACAGATATGAGTGTTCCCATGGTGTGAGTAGAAATACTGTGTTGCATAGGAACTTCTAGAAAGTCTCCTCAAAAGAAAGGTTGCATTTCCTTGCCCATTGCTCATTCCTGCTGGCTGAAGTGCAGCTGTGAAGAATGTCACCGAAACTATAAGCAGCACAGCAGAGCAGCAAGAGAGAAGGTAGCTGGGCCCTGGTGAGTCTGGAGCCGCCGTGGGAGTCTTTTCCTGGCACTGGACTTATTTCCCTTGTGAAAAATGTAAGGGTCCAGCTAGCGTAAGGCACTGTTTTGATGGTTTTCTTGGATATGCAATTGTATCTAGTCTTAAAAGCTTATGGTTGTAACCCAGGAGGGAATTACAGCAGAGGGTATATCCAGGTGAGACTTAAGAGTGTGAAGGAGTAGGGGAAATCTATAGTTCTAAAGAATAAGGTTCTAAAAAATATTAAAGAGATTCAAGAAATGACACCATTTTCTATAAAATTAATCAACTCTGGAATGTTACATTCAATATAGGTGAATCAGATTACTTTAAGTGTCTTCTTTATTTGTTTTCCATAAAATTTAAGAACTTGTCATTTTTCCTAATGTTTCCTGTTAGAAAAGCATGGCATGAAAACAGCTTCCAAGGTCATTAAGAAAATCCAGAAATAGAGAGTAAAGAAGATGGTGATAGGGTATCTGTCCCTTAGGGACACAAGCCCCAAGGAACAGGTGGATGATGTTTAGAAATATAGAGGAATGGGCAGAACTCAGGACTCTCTCTGGCGTCACTCAGGGATCACCTAGCCTGGGAGGTGTGCCAGCGGCGAGGTGGGCAAACATCCCAAAAATTCCAGAAACTATACATCAGTGAGCTTAACATCTATCTCCAGGAGAATTCCAGAATAGATTACTTAATGAGTTACTCACAAGAATTTTAGAGGGAAAAAATAAACGTATCAATCCCTGGGGTCAGAGTAGAGTACTGTAATCTCTTCTTATTCTCACCTGCCAGTTCTCTTCTCTAGGAACTGTGGTTTACCAGGATTCTATCATCAAGTCTCTGTCTGCTGGTTGTACATTCTTCTCACTCGGATACCGCAGGACTTCAACTCCCGCTATTCTGGGGGTAGCCAGAAAGATAAGTCAGGAAAACCTCAAAAGTACAAGAGACAGTGAAATATTTCAATCAATTATGCAAGAAGCATTGTGGTGTGCAAATATCAGGCCAGTGGAGGTAATCATTTCTAATCCAGACACACTTTGGAAGTTAATCTGCCTACGAAAAGGAGAGGGACTACCTTCTAAATTTTCTACTCGGTAGTCCTTCGCTCTTTTGTCTTTCTGTCTCCCCTTGGGACTGAACACAGAGCACACAAGGGCAAATCAAAGAGAACGTAGTTCAGTTGCAGGACAATGGAGGACAGATGAGACATAGGGGGAAAGAAGCTACTCTGACAGTCGGTAATAACTGAGGGCATGTGGTTCATATACAGTATTTGAAATAAAGGCGCTAAATACTGCACTAATCACTCTTGTTGTAAAACTAAAATTTGAGGAATTGCGTGTCAATGTGTGGTCAGTACTTTCCGGTATGAGACAAAACAGCATGGACTATAGAATAGGGCCAGTAGAAGCTGAAGGAAAAGAATTATCTTCACCACATCTGGACAAACATTTTCAGCCTTTCCTCATGAGCAAGGCCCACGTTTGCATACAGCGGAGCACTACCAATTCTTTCGTGTGCAGATTTCCATGATTAGGTTGAACTCAACTGTGTTTAAGTCTTACTTTCTAGGGGGCCCTGTTACTTTCAACTCTTTCTTCTATTATCTTCTTGACATCCTTAAGAAAGAGCCCTTTTTAGGTCTTGCGATAGCTGGAGCTATCTGGGCTGTCGAGAATGAACAATCCAGGTGTTAACAAAACGATATCTGGAACGCTGCCTCCCAAAGCTCAGACTGGTCCACTCTGGTAACTGTGAAATCCACTGAGAGATGCTTCCTCGCATGTCTGAATTCTCAATTGCATTTCTGTCTACTACACATCGTTATCACAGATGCACAGGGAGCAGGACTGAAAGACCTTGTCTTTCCCAGCACCATTCTCTCCCTCGGCCAGTGGATGGTCATCTTCATCCATCCTGTCTAATCAGGTTAGATGCTTTAGAGTTATCCAGCTTTCCTCTCTGCCATTTCCATCAGCCTCCAAGGCCGATCGCCGCCACCTTCAAGATCCTCAGGAATCAGTCAATTTCATTATCTCCTTTCCCTCTACCAGTGCCCCAGTTCAGCTCCCTATCCCTTCTCATGGGCTGTCATCTTTCTAAAACAAAAATCCAATTATTTCACAGCCATACTTTAAAAACCTACGGTTCTCCTCTGCCTACTGGATGAAGGCCAGCTCTTTAATAAAGCTTTCAAAGCCCTTAAGAATTGAGTTCTAACTGCCCAATCTTAGCTCACACCCTCTTTCTCACCCCCTTCCTCCTTCTGACCCTCCATCCCTCCTTTCACAGAGAAAGACACCTACATATACACATGCACACAATCCCTTTACTAGCCAAAAGATAAGGTTTCTAAATATACATTTAAACATTTATCATTTACTTCCTCCGAGCTTAGCTGAGGAAGCTTAGCTCCCTGTGCTTATGGATCACGAATTACTCTATTACTATCTTTATAACGACCTTCTACATCGGTTATAATGCTACTGATTCACTGGCCCCACTCAAATGTTACAACTTCTGAGGCATCTTCCCTGATTTCTAAGGCCTAATTAATAGTTGTTGCCTTTGTATTTATATAACAATTTGATCACAATGCTGATTTGTTTCTTGTTTTTTTTTTTTCAGTTTTTGGCTGGGGCTGGGTTTCAACCCGCCACCTCCTGCATAAGGGGCCGGCACCCGACTCCTTTGAGCCACAGGTGCCACCCTCTTGTGTGTTTTTTTTTTTTTTTATGTCAAATTAATAAGAGAGTACAAATGTTTAGGTTGCATTGTTTTCATTTCTAAGGTAAAGTACAAGTTGTAGTTGAGCCCTTCACCCAGTGGAGTGTGCTGAACACCCTCACATTGTGCACATTAGGTGAGATTCCGCCAATTGCCCTCCCTCCTTCTTCTGCCCTCCTCTCTTCCTTGCAGGCTGTATTTGTGTTTTGTCATTCATGTGGGCATGTAGTTCTTTATATAGTGGTTTCATATTAGTATTGAAACCATATAGTGGTTTCATATTAGTATTGAGTATATTAGATATTTTTCTTCCTATTCTTGAGATACTTTTGTAAGAAGAATGTGTTTCAACTCCATCCAGATAAACATAAAACAAGTTTTCTTTTATGTTTACCATCTTTTCTCGCAACTGAATAGTAGTCCATGATATACACATGCCATGATATACATATACATATACAGATTACAGTTTGTTAATTCATTCATGGGTTGATGGGCATTTGGCAGTTGCCCATGACTTGGCAATTTGTTCATTTGTTTTATTTTTTTGAGTACCTATAATGTATTAGCACTTTTTGGAGCCCAAGGAATCCAGGGCTAGAAGGAATAATGCAAGACTGAGATCAGGCTATTGGTTGCAAGTATTGCTGGTTGAACAGAAACCCCGAGGAGTGTCACCCAGGAGGTGGAGAGTAGTGTGGAGGGCAGGAAGAAAGGGTTTCCAGTGGCTCCCTTCTTGGGCCTGTGTTCCATCACGTTCAGCATTTTATCAACAGCTGTGAAAAACAAATAACTCAGCAGATGATACAAACCAGGGAAAATGTCCAAGAGAGGAAAACTCAGAAAAAAAATAAAAGGTATACCAATAGGCTTGATTTCCAAACAAACACAATGATGTAATTAGACCTGTACTTCATCTTCCACATGTTGATGCAGAGGGACGGGTGTTGTGGGAGGAGAGAGGCTGAATTAATGGCAATTGCTGTGAGTTGGATTTTGTTTCATACAATAACTAACATCTACTAACTAGATAGCAAGCGGAATGCTTTGTAGGCTTTATCATTTTTATGCTCACAGCGATATTTTATCATCCTTGTTTTACAGGTAAGGAAACTGAGGCACAGAGTGTTTAGTCTAAGGTCACATAGATGGAAATGATGAATCGAACATGTGAAACCAAGCATCTAAGTCTGAGCCCACACACTTAGTAGGCAATGCTGTCTAGCATGAGAAATGTGGAGCAATTTATAGGATCTGACTGATTTTAGTGGCAAAGGCAATAATGGACTATATTAATAGAAATATTTGTCTTACTCAAAGGAGGTAATTTTCAGCTGCAGTTGATTGCTCACTAACTAACCCAAATGTGGGATGTTTAGCTACAGAACTATAGTTTTGAACAAACCAGACAACCCCCAGAGGAAGGTAGGTGGGAACACAAAGGTCCTAAAATTCAGATATTTGATTGAAAGTTAGAAAGTCTAAAAATGAGAGAAATGAAAAATCACAGGAAATACATTACCTTTCTTCCACCCTTGAATTCAAATCATTTATGTAGGAGATTAGATTTAGTCTACATTATTACAACAGGCAACATTAGGGTCAAAGATTAAAATGAAGAAGCAGCTTTCAATTCAATATAACAAAAAAAAAATAGCATTTAAAATTGTGAAAAATATAATAGTTCTCCTCCTAAACAAGTAACCTTTCTGTGGCAGAAGTATTCAAGAGGAGACAAGTTGATCATAGGAAAAGGAATGCAGACAGGGTCTCTGTAGGAGAGAGATGACAGGCTGATAAAAAAGGAGATGGTCATTCTGGAAAGGAAAGTGACATGAACAAAACCACAGAAGAGAAGAGGAGGGGCCATGTGGTCAGTGGCATGGTGGTCAGGAAGCTCGCCTGCCCTGGAGGAGAAAGGAAAAATGCTCAACCTGGGAGCAAAATTGGCTATGGACAGAACTAGTCTGAGGAAGTCAACCTCACAGCCAATTATAAACTTTGAAAGGTAACTAGAAGTAATATTTCAAAAATAGTTAAGATGATATAAAATATCTTTTTGGCTCAGCACCTGTAGCTCAGTGGCTAGGGTGCCAGCCACATACACCAGAGCTGGAGGGCTCCAATCCAGCCCGGGCCAACTCCAACCAAAAAATAGCCGGGTGTTGTGGCAGGCGCCTGTGGTCCCAGCTACTTGGGAGGCTGAGGCAAGAGAAACACCTAAGCCCAGGAGTTGGAGGTTGCTGTGAGCTGTGACGCCACGGCACTCTACCAAGGGCAACATAGTAAGACTCTGTCTCAAAATAAAATAAAATACTTTTCCTTAGCTTGCTTTTTTCCCCTTTGGTAAATACAAACAAAATGAAACTACAAACAAAAAAAACCTTATTTTTCTTAAAAGAAAAGAAGATGCAGTTGCCTTGTGTTTACCAATTGCTGTGCTGAAGCACATTAGTGACTATAACCATTCAACAATGCTCTAGTATCTCCACGTTCATCCTGTGGAATCTGAAGAAACTCAGAGTTCAACCACTCAGTGACAAGGTCAAGTTTTTAGGCCATATCTGTCTGGCTTCGAAAACTGTTTTCAGAAATACTGAGATGAAGGCTGAGAAAGCAAAGGTAATAGTAGAGCCTAGCCTAGTAATTAGAGTCAAATTGTGACCAAAGTGTCTTAGATCAATACTGGTTTAAAGTTCAACTCTTTTTTTTTCTTATTTTATTTTATTATCTTTATCATTAAATCATAGCTGTGTACAATAGTGCAATCAAGGGGTACAATCTGCTGGTTTCATAAACAATCTTAACTATTTTCATCAAACTGATTAACACAGCCTTCCTGGCAATTTCTCCATTATTATATAAAGACATTTGTATTCTGCATTTAGCAAGGTTCGCCTGTACCCTTCTAAGATAGTGTGGCCCCACCAATTACCCTCCCTCCGCCCCAACCTCCCCTCTCCCCTCCCTACCCTTACCCCTTTCCCTATATTCTTGTGTTATAGTTGGGTTATACCATTCATATGACAGCTATAAATTAGCTTCATAGTAGGGCTGAGTACATTGGATACTTTTTCTTCCATTCTTGAGATACTTTGCTAAGAAGAATAT
>CAUYRH010108806.1:0-33961 GCA_963574655.1 Perodicticus potto
TTTATCTATTTTATTCACCTTTTCAATGAACCAACTTTTTGATTTATTGATCTGTTGTATAATTCTTTTGTTTTCAATTTCATTTAATTCTGCCCTGATTTTGGCTATTCCTTCTCATCTGCTGGGTTTGGGGTTGGAATGTTCTTGGAGGACTTTCTGTAACCCCCAGCAAGTAAATTAATCTGGGGAGGTTGATGCCTCCTTCCCCATCTTGCCCCTCTGTCACACCCAGTCTCTGGTAACCCTGCAGAGCTGTGATCCAGTTCCCTCCAATGAGCAGATGCTCCAAAGGTTTGTGCCTGCCTGGGTCACAGGCGGGTCTATGGCTCCTCAGCCAGTCTGCCAGTCTCTGTCACTATTTGGCAGGGGGAGGTGAGGCCTGACAACCTGGGTACTTGATAGGGGCTGGGGTGATTCACTCAGTTCCAGCCCCGACCCTGATTGATGTTGCTGATAGAACAGAACAAGTTCACAGAATTTTTCCCTTGTGGATCAGATGTTGAACTCCTAATAGTCAGACTCAGTCTGTGAGTTCCAGCCCTTTGTCTCAGCTTTCATCCCCTGAGGGCCAGGTACATTTGAAGCTAAGTAAAGCAGTCTCTGCCCGGCCTTCTCAGCACATGTATTCTAATCCCTGTGCTCCGCTTCAGCTGGTACCGCCTCAGGCATAGCCTTCACTCCCGAGTCCTGCACCTCTGCTGCAGGACCACTCTGCCTGTGGCTGCCACCGGAGAAGCTGCCCGGCTTCCCCCAGCACCCAGAGAGAGTGGGAGTGTCTCCTCAAAACATCCCCAGGGGTGAGAGTCCCACTGCCAATGTTACCGCAGCTGCGGCTGCCTCTACAGCTCCGCCTCCTCTCAGCTCACTTTCCTCTCACCACTCCCAAGCCAGAAAAATCAGCACAGATCAGCTACAGTCTGCACCCCGTCCACAACCCTCGAGAAAATGTCCAAGAATCTGGACTCCATGGGTGACAGACCTCCAGATCTCAGGGTGAGAGTGGAGGGGAGTGCCGGGAGTTCAAACTTGCAGGTAGAGAATATATATAGTTTTATACAGTTTTATGCCTGACAGGAGAGTGCCATGGCACCCTATTAGGAGAAGGAGGTCCAGTTTTTAGAGGGTCTCTCCCTTGGGGTAGAGTGGGAGAACATCTGAACTCTGCTTGCTTGTTTGTATGGAGGTATGAAGAATACTGCTAGCTGTTCTCATGAGGGAGGGGACTCCCATCCACTTGGTGATGTGTTCTATACCTTTTGTTTGTATCCTTGGAGTCGCAGGTCACTCCAGCAGGGTTGATATAGGTTCTTTGACCTTCTCTTTTGGCTCAGATCCAAAGCATTGGCTTTCTTTCTAAATTTGCTAAATTTCTGTCCTTTAACTCTTCTTCTGGATGGGAGCCTCTGTGGAAAGCAGGCTACAGACTGCCATCATGGTTCCTCCCCCCATTCAATTCCTATAATGACTTTCTAATTGGTCTTTTTGCTTCTAGCCTTGCTGCTAGACTGTCTATTCTTTAATAGAGTAGCCAAGGTGAAGTGTTTCACCTGTAAGTCAAAGCATATCAGTTCTCTTTTCAAGGCCCTAAATGGTTCCTCACTTTATTCAGCATAAAATCCTCACAGAGTGTTATTCACAGCCCAGGGAAGTCTGAGCCATCATCGCCTCTCTCATCACCTCCTACCACTCTCTCCCAGATCACCCACTTCAGCTGAAGGCTGCCATGCTGTCCTTGGAACTAACCACGCAGTCCCTGGGTTGCTTTCTGGGCTGTTGCTACTTCTTCTCCTTGGAAATATCCTCCTCAAATATCCATGTAAATTGTTCTCTTGTCTCTTTAAAATTCCTGATGGTCCCGATTATTATTGTCCTTACACCATCCCTGACACTCCCTTTCTCCATTCAAGTTTTATTTTTCTCTATAGCATTTAATGCTTCCAGCATTCTGCATAATTTACTTATGTATTCTTAAACTCTCTGTCTCCCCCCAGCTAGAAAATGAAACCGACAAGGATAGAGATTTCTGGTTGGTTGGCTTTTTTGTTGTATTTTCATCTCTTAGGACAATACCTCACATTCCACAGGTGTTCAATAAATATTTGCTAAGTGAACATTAACTACGTGTTACAGAAAGTCCTCCATCTCATCCTCTTTCTCATTAACCAAACTTATCTCACTACTCAATAAAATCTGTAGAAATAGGCACAGGCCTATAAAAATAAGATAAAAAGCCTCAGTTCTCAAGAGAGTCGGTCTTACTACCATATGAAATGTCACATTTCTTCCTAGCAATTTACTGAGCTGAATTGAAAACTGGTTTAAATAAGAAGTAAAATTGTATAACTATAATTAAGATACAAACCCTGTTTTTTAAATTTTTATTTTGAATTTATTATTATTATTCATTATTATTATTTTTAAGACTGAGTACAGGTGACCTCTGTCACCTTGAATACAGTGCTGTGGTGTCATAGCTCACAGCATCCTCAAATTCTTGGGCTCTAGCAATATTCTTGCCTCAGCCCCCTAGTAAGTAGGACTACAGGTGCCTGTCACAATGGCCAGAAATTTTTTTTTTTTTAGTAGAGGTGGGGTGTTACTCTTGCTTAAGCTGGTCTTGAACTCCTGAGCTCAAGCAATTTAACTACCTCGTCCCCCCAGAGTTCTAGGATTATAGGTATGAGCCACCATATCTGGCCCAAACCCTGTTTTTTTAATCAAGTGATCTTTAAAATACTTTACATATATAAAAATCATGTTATTTAATAGAGCACTCTTTACTGAATAGCTTATTCATGGCCTTACCTTTTATCTTCAGTGAGTTTCCCAAAGCTAATGACACAAAGAATCAAGAGGTCTTGACATCAATTTAGATTTTCTCTTAGCAAAACTTAATCTGGGCTTTTTATTTACTGTTAGAATCTTAATGAAAAGAGGTTTTTATATCAAGCCATAAAATGAATGTTAAATAACCATGCAATTGAATGGCATTAAATTTTACCTCTTCATTTGACTTTTTTTTTTGAGACAGAACCTCAAGCTGTCACCCTGGATAGAGTGCTATGGCATCACAACTCACAGCAACCTCCAATTCCTGGGCTCAAGTGAGTCTCTTGCCTCCACCTCCCAAGTGGCTGGGACTACAGGTGCCTGCCACAACGCCCGGCTATTTTTTGGTTGCAGCCGTCATTGTTGTTTGGTGGGCCCGGGCTGGATTCGAACCCGCCAGCTCAGGTGTACATGGCTGCCGCCTTAGCCCACTGAGCCACAGGTGCTGAGCCTTCATTTGGCTTTTTGAAAAACCAATTGGTTGCCTGAGGTAACTGGGTCTGAAGCCTTCAAGGGTTTAGACTCAGATCTCTTTATCAGGCATCCCTGGGCATGAAATAAAACACTTTCCTCTGATCTCCAGATCCAGTAAATACATCCCTTTACCATGGAGTTCTCAGAGGGGCACTTGAAGTCTTAAAGGATGAAAGAAAAGCAGATTTGGAATTTTCTCCATCCTCATTTCTCTCCACATAAGAACATACTGACTTTCAGTGTTTAGATAATATGTGTGTTCTGAGGAAAAGGGGGGGCAGAGTAATGCATATTTAAAGTAGTCCTTCCTTTTTTATTCTCTATTATTTGACTTCGGTGGAGGTGTCTAGACATCTAGAAATAATTATAATAATTTAAATTTAAAAATATGTGTATCATCTGAAAATTAGAACTTTTAGAAAATGTTTTGACTGCCCAAGGAGAAAGTATTGCTTTCCAAACAGACTACTTATTTTGATAAAAATATATGTGAGTAATTTCTAATCAAAAAACAAGTTAGAGTTGCTTTCTCGCCTATTCCAGTTCCTTCAGCTCCAGGTCTAGCTGCTTTCTAGACCTATATGCCAGCTACTAGGGCTCTCCTGTGGTGTTACCTGGCTTGTCCAGGTGTCTTCAACAACAACAGTGGACCTGTTAATTTTTACCATCAAAATTTACCTGTTTTGCATCCCATCTCATTAGACTAATGATTTTTCTATTCAAGAGTTAATGCTTCTTTGAGACTTAATGGAATACATCCCTCAAGGAAACTCAAACTTTAATGAGGTTCTTCTTGAGATACCACTGTTCCAAGCTAAAGGAAGGACCCTAGTGTATGGTATTTAGGCATCTAAAATGACTTTGCAAATAGGAAAAACAAGAAAAAAAATGACTGTTACAATGGAAAGAAGCATTAAATTATAAGTAAGAAGACTTAGGCTTGAGTCCCAGCTTTGTTATTTATTATCTACATGGTCTTAAGCAAGTCACTTAAATTCTTCAAGCATCTGTTAGTACATACTCTCTTTACTTGTTGTGGTGGATATAAGACTAATAGAATAATGTATTCAAATAACATTACAGAGTTCTCTACAAACCTAAATATCATATTACTAACTATATGGATTGATTTTGAGGACACAGACCTTTTTGTGACCTTCAGATCACACTGTCTATGTGCTGCCTACGCCACGACTTTTACAGCTATACCTATGTACATATATCAAAAAATAGATTTTGAATAACATGAGTGATTGCCATAATCACAGAAGAACTATTATTAAAAATATTACTTTGATTAAAAATGTCAGTTTTGAGAAGCTTTTAATATCTTCCACCAGTGTTAACCTGACATCAATGACATTTCAATATTAGTTTCTGAAAGTTGGTTTTCATTTGTATTCTTATTTAACTGAGCTTTGGATCTTGTGAATTTGTAAAAGACAGTAGCATTCAGCAATCGGTAGCTCCTCCCAAAATCTGTTTGAACTTTTAAAATCTTCCTATACATTGTGAATAGATATAAGCATTTTCCCAATAGTTGAATGCTCAGACATTTTTTCCTATGCATCACAGTAATTCCATGACCTACTTACATGGGTAAAGAGTATTATGTATTGGAATTTTTCTCTTTATAAATTAAAACATCCTTTTACTTTTCTAATATTTTCAAACAAGTTTACAGATCAAAATTAGGCTTTCCATGCTTAAATTAAAATTTTGATTCCCACCTCAGAACATTAGAAAATTCACTATGAAATCAAGAATGAATTAAATTCACTCAGTCAGCCAACATCTATCGAGAATATTTCATTGATAGAATTCTTTGCTTGACATTGGGCATGTAGCAGTGAATAAATATACAATTAGTTTCTGCTTCACAGAGCTCTCATTCTCCTTTGAACAAAATAGAACCCTTAATAAAAATGTAACCAAATTAGAGAAGGCAGTGAGATGGCAAACTAGAAGCAGCCTGAATGCCTTGCTCTCAAGGAGAGGAAGCAAAATGCCCATCTACAAATGGGCCTTCTTGGAAAGAGCATTATGACTCACCAGGGGACATTCAGAGTGAAGGAGAAGGAGATGGGGTGCTCCCTTCCACCTGGGAGAGATATCCACATGTGAGAAAGGACAGGAAGAAAGGGCCCGGGGATCCACACTTCCCCAACAGGCCCTGTGTGTGATCTGTGGGAGGTAGGTGCATTTGAACCTTTGGACTGTCTGGGGAGTAGCTCAGAGTATTCAGCAACCTTGCACTAGAAAGCAGGGACAGCAAGAAACTGGTGGCTTCCATTCCCAGGTTGTTGCAACTGACACCATTCAAGGCCTCAGCTCTGGGATGCCAGGTCTACACAGGGCTCAGCTTTGCTGCAGCTGCTTCTTCATCCCCCTGGCAGGCTGTGGAGGGAACAGGCAGAGAAGACACTCTCCCATGCCATGCTCATGACTGGGAGCCATTTCTCCCCCCAAAGGACCCTCCCCCCAGGACTTGAGCAAAAATTGCAACACAGACAGCATCGGAGAGGCCTTGAGGCAACTGCCTCCCTGTGACCTAGTCAGAGGGACAGCCTGGCTGCCCAGTAGCCCAAGCCTCATAGCCATGTCTCTATGATTTCCATGCTGCCACCAGACCCAGGGGAGTTCCACCCCTGAAGTGTCTAAGCTGCTGTATCATCCTGCAGCTCTTACCCTGCCTCCAGACCATACCCCAGTCCAATGTTGTCACTGCCGTAGGACTGTGTCTTTTCCCCCAAAGCTCCAGAGCTGATACCATTCCCCTGGACCCAGCTCTGAGGCTGCCTGCTGTCATCAGTGCAGTGGCCCCACCCCTAAGGCTCCCATTGGTCACATGATTGGAACTACCCTGTGGTCTAATGCTCTGCCAAGGACTTGCTAGCCTTGATGCACAATCACACCTGGACCTAGTTACAGCAAATGCCTACAGTCCAGACACCTACAACCACTGCTTAAACAGACTCACACATCTGCCCCTGACACCTCTATGAGGAGACCCATCCAGAGCAGTTTCTTGCAGCACCAGCCTCCATGGAAATGGTCTCACCCAGCCCACAACATCAGTTTTCAACATCAGTCTTGGAAGCAACCCACCACTCTTCATGAAGATTATCCACCATCAGCTTCAGCTGTGGCAATCCCAAAGGAATAAGAGAAAACAGAGTAGCTGCATTACAGGATCTCAGTGTACCCACCCCTCCCTTACTAGATCAGTCATCCAGAGTAGCACACAAAAGTGCCATCTAGACACCTCTCCTTCCCGCTAAGTCAGAGAGTTCCCAGCTAAAGAGAACAAGCGTGCTGTAAATTTATCAACTCTGAACTGACAGAAGTTTTGGATAAGGAGGAACCAGCAAAAGAACTCTAGCAACATAAAAAAAAAGGTCAACACTTCCAAGGGATCCCAATGGATCTACAATAAAGGACCCCAACCAAAAGGAAATTTTCCAAACATCAGAAATAAAATTCAGAATTTTATGGCAAATAAGATGAATGGAATTGAAGATAAAGTTGAAAACTGGTAAAAAGAAGCCAAAAAATATTTCAAGACATCATTGAAAAACATGGAGAAAGTTGCCAAAGAGCTAAACAACAAAAGATATAACAGAACTTTAAAAATGAAAGAATCATTTAGAGAATTTCAAAATACATTTACAGCTTCAACAGGCTAAACCTACCAGAAGAAATTTAGAGCTTTCAGACAAAGCTCTTTAACAAACACATCAAAGAGGCAGAAAAAAAAGAATGAAGAACAAATAATCACTCAGAAAAATATGAGACTATATAAAACTAACCAATACTTGAAAAAGCATGGAAAATTCAAGAGAATTATTAAGGAAAACTTCATGGTATTGCCAGATAATCAGATATCCAAATACAAGATGATTGCCAGACACTGGGAAGATTCATAGCAAACAATATATCTCTAAGACACATAGTAATCAACTTGGCCAAAATCAAAATGAAGGAGAAAATTCTACAAGCATGATGACAGAAGCAGCATCTAACCTACAAAGGTAAATTCATCAAGCTAAGAGCAGACTCTCAGTGCAGACTTTACAAATGGGACCCCATTTTTAATCTTCTAACACAGAATAACCACCATCCAGGAATTTTTGTATCCTGCAAAACTAAATTTCACAAATAATGGAGAAATAAATATTACTCCTGGCAAGCGAACGGTAAGGGCATTGGTCACTACTGGTCCTACCCTATAGGAGGTCAATATTGCACTATCCATGAAACAGTACAAAAGATATGCACAAGTGTAAAAACATACCTGAAAGTTAAACCTCACAGCTCTTATAAAACAATAGCACAAGAGGGAACACAAGACCACAAGTTATAATCCAACACAAAGCACAGAAGAGTATCACACATTTCAATACTAACACTAAACATGAACAATCTCAAAGCCCCATTTTACAGACTGCCTGAATAGATGGAAAAAACACCCCATGTATATGCTGTCTTCAAGAAACACATTTAACTCACAGGGGTTCACACAGACTCAAGATAAAGCAATGGAAAATATATTTCATGCGAACAGAAACAAAAGTGAGCGTGTGTAACCATTCTCATAGCAGATAAAACAGACTTTAAATCAGAATGCTAAAAAAAAAAAAAAAGACAAAGATGATCATTATATAATGATAATGGGAACCACTTAACAAGAAGATATAAAAATCCTAAATATATACATGCTTATAAATTCATAAATCCTATTCTCCTAGAGTACAATATGGAGGAGCTTCTAGATGCATAAATCATATTCCACTAGATATAAGCAAAGAAATACACAGTAGCATAGTTCCAGGGACTTCAACACCATACTGACAGAGATGAACAGAGCACTGAAGCAAAAAATCCATAAAGAAACATTGGAATTAAACTAGATTCTAGAAATAAATGAACCTGTTATTTACTAAACATTCTACCTATCCCCCAATGTTTGAATATGTATTCTTCTCACCAGCACAAGTGACATTCTCCAAGATTAATCCTTTTAGGACACAAGATATGTCTTATCAATTTCAAAAAGATGAAAATCATACCATGTGTCTTCTCAAACCACAGTGAAATAAAACTAGAAATTAATTCCAAGGAGAAACACTCAAATCTACACAAAGTCATGGAATGTAAATTACCTGCTGCTGAATGATTCTTGGGTCAATGATAAAAATTAAGATGGAAATCGAATGATTCTTCAAATCGAATGAAAAATGGAGCACAATCTATTAAGATATATGGGATATAAAGAAAGTGGTCCTAAGGGGAAAGTTCATAGCCTTAAATACTTAATTTAAAATGATAGAAATATCTTACATTAATAACCTAATGTCACATCTCAAAAATCTATAAAAAGAAAAAACCAAATCGAAAGTCAGCAGAAGAGAAGAAATAGAAAAGTTCAGAATGAACTAAATGAAATGGAAGCATATGTATATATATTTAATATTTATATATATCATATATTATAAAACATCAACACAAAGAGTATTTATTCAAAAACATAAATAAAATCAATAGACTACTAGCCAGATTAACTGGACATAGAAGGGGAAAAAAATCTCAAATAGACTAAATCAGAAACAAAAATGGAGACATTACAACTGATATCACAGAAATAGAAAACATCATCCATGAATACTACAAAAACCTTTACCCTAACAAACTAGAAAACATGGAGAAAATAGATAAACTGGAAACTCACAACCTCTCAAACCTGAACCAGGAAGAAGTGGAAATCCTGAATAGACCAAGATTGAAACAGAAATAAAACCCCCACACAAATAAAACTCCTGGACCAGAAAAATTCCCAACTGAATTCTACTAGACTGCCAAAGAACTAGCCCTTATCTTGTAGAAATTATTCCATAACATTGAGGAGCGAATCCTCCCCAACTCATTCTATGAAGCCAACCAATATCACCTTGATAACAAAGCCAGAAAAGGATACAACAAAAAAAGAAAACTACAGATCACTATCCCTTCTGAATATAGACGGAAAAATCCCCAAGAAAATACTGGCAAATTGAATCCAACAGTACCTCAAAAAGATAATTCACCATGATGAAGTAACCTTCTTTTTTTTAAATTTTATTTATTTATTTTTTATTGTTGGGGATTCATTGAGGGTACAAAGAACCAGGTCACATTGATTGCATTTGTGTCATGAAGTAACTTTTATCCCAGGAATGCAAGGATGGTTCAACATACACAAATCAATAAACATAATTCTCCACATAAACAGAAGCAAAAACAATGATGATGTCATTTTTATAGATGAAAAAAATCACTCAATAAAATATATCACCCTTCCATGTTTAAAAACCCTCAACAAACTAGGCATAGAAGGAACATACCATAAAATAATAAAAGTCATATGTGATATGACAAAACCACCGCCAACATCACATTGAATGACAAAACATTAAAAGACTTTTCCTTAAGAACTGGACAAGACAAGGGGCACCACTGTCCCCATTTTTGTTCAAAATAGTATTGGAAGTCCTAACCAGAGTAGTCAGACAAGGGAAAAAGATAAAGTGTCTCCAACTCAGGAAAAAGGAAGTCAAACTATCTCTTTCTGCTGATATGATGATATGATATGATCTTGCACATAAAAAATCCTAAAGATTCCACAAAACAACTCCTAGAATTGATAAATAAATTCAGTAAAGTCTCAGATTACAAAATCATTGTACACAAGTCAATAGCATTTCTACATACCAACAACCATCAAGTGGAGACTCAAATAAAAGACTCAATACAATTCACAATAGCTATAAAGAAAATAAAATACCTAAGAATTTACTTAACCAATGAGGTAAAAGATCACTGCAAGAACTATAAAACTCTGATTAAAGAAATAACAGAATATGAAAAGAAATGGAAAAATATTTCATACTTAGGGATTGATAGAATCAATACTGTTAAGATTTCCATACTGCCCAAAAGATTTACAAATTGAATGAAATACCCAGAGCAATATCACATTTCACTTAATAATTACCTACAAAAATAATTATACACTTAATTTAAAACCAAAAGAAGAGCCCAAATAGCCAAAGCAAATCTGGAGATATCACATTACCAGACTTCAAATTATACAAGACTATAGTAATCAAAATAACATGATACTGATATAAAAAGACAAAAACCAATGGAACAGAATACAGAACCCAGAAATAAAACCATCTGCCTACAATCAACTGATCTTTGACAAAGCAGAAAACAACATATACTGGTGAAGGGAAGTACTATTCAATAAATGGTGCTGGAAAAACTGGATAGCCACATGCCAAAGAGTAACACAAGACCCCAACTCTCACCATATACACAAATTAAGTCTAGATGGAAAAACACCTAAATATGAGGCATGAAATAAGACAAATTCTAGAAGAAAACATAGGAAAAAAACTCTTCTGTACATCAGCCTAGGCAAAGAATTTATGACTAAAGTCCCAAAGGCAATTACAGCAATGACAAAAATAAATAAATGGGACCTAATTAAATTTAAAAGCTTCTGCACAGCAAAGGACATAAGCAGCAGCATAAATAGACAACCTACAGAGTAGCAGAAAATATTCATGAACTATACATTTGACAAAGGGCTAATATCCAGAATCTACAAAGAGGTCAAACAAATAAGCAAGAAAAAAAAAAAAAAGAAAAATCACATAAAAAGTGGGAAAAAGACATGAAAAAAAGTGTTTCCAAAGACTACATAGTGTAGACAAATATGAAAAATGCTCAACATCACTAATTGTCAGGGAAATGCATATTAAAACCACAATGAGATACCACCTTACTCCTGTCAGATGGTCCTTATTAAAAAATCAAAATCAGTTGATGCTGGCATGGACACAGAGAGAAGAGAATGCTTATACACTGTTAATGGGACTGCAAATAAGTACAACCTCTATGGAAAACAGTACAGAAATTGCTCAAAGAAATTAATGTAAATATATTATTTGACCCAGAAACTCCATTAGTAAGCACCTATCTAAAGGAAAAGAAGTCATGTTATCAAAGAGACACCTGCACTTGAATGTTTATCACAGCACAAGTCACGACCAGAAAAATATGGAACCAATATACGTGCTCATCAATTCATGAATGGATTAAGAAAATGTGATATACATATACGAGGAAGTACTAGTGAGTCATAAAAGTGAATGAAATCATATGGGTTTTTTTCCAGCAACTCAGACAGAACTAGCGACCATTGTCCTAAGTATCTCTGTAATAGAAAAATAAACACTACATGTACTCTCTAATAATTGGCACTAACCAATGGCTTTAAGTGGGCACAAAGAAATGCAAAGGTCATTAGAAATCAAGGAGAAAGGAGGGGCTAGCGGAGGGGCACAAAACTTACTGACCAGGTACAAAGAACACCTGTTCTGGTGATGGACATACTAAAAGCCCTGACTTAAGTATTATAAAAAGTATCTATTTAACAAAAACATGTATACTCCCTTAATATTTTGAAATTTAAAAACACGTAACTAAATAAGTTGTCTGAAACCTTAGACATACATGCATGTGTGTGTGTATATGTATACAGATAAAGGTATATCCATATAGGTATATGTACACGTATATATAGGAAATCAGACAATTAAGTTTCAGAAACTCATCCTAGAAAAAACACTACATACCTCATTGCTGAATATCAGTATGGTCATCTTTGAAGTATTGTCCTTAGTGCCTAATCCACCCCTCAAAGAAATTCTGAAACTTTTTCCGGAATGGCCATCAGAGTTGCCATTGCATGATGTCTAACAACTAAGTTTGTGAATTCATCCCAGAAAAGGTGTTTTAAAGGGTGGACTAGGTATCCATGTATAGCTTTCCAAGGAGAATACTTTGAAGGTGACCATACTGATATTCTGCAATGAGGTAAGTGGCACTTTTTTTAGGACGAGTTCACAGACTTAATTATCTGACTTCATATGTACATATATGTATGTGTCTACATGAATACATATACATGTATCACATATTTCTTAGAGCTGAACAAAGTAAATTTTAGAATAAAGTGGGAAGTGATAAATGGGTTAATAGTTCCTCCCATGCAGAATATTTTCCCTTCGGAGTTTATGGGGCTAACAAGAAAGTTATTGAGTCATTATTTTTCCCCTCAACACTCCATTCCCCCAAACTTCTCCCAGCACAATGACTACTCAGTTTTGTTGGAAGTCTTTGCTCATATCATTTGTAATGTTTTATTACTTTTAAGGGCTCGGTGCCTGTAGCTAAGTGGTTAGGGAGCCAGTCACATGCACTGGAGCTGGCGGGTTCAAACCCAGCTTGGGCCTGCTAAATAACAATGACAACAACTACAACAAAAAAATACCCAGGCATTGTGGCGGGCACCTGTAGTCCCAGCTACTTGGGAGGCTGAGGTAAGTCAATCACTTAATCCCAAGAGTTTGAGGTTGCTGTGCACTATGATGCCACGACCCTCTATTGAGGGCAACATAGTGAGACTCTGTCTCAAAAACAAACAAAAAAAATTAACTCTTTTACACTTTTTACTGCAATTTCCATTTAAGTTTTCAGATTCATATGTCAACTTTACCTTCCTGCTTTTATTGATCTGCTATTTATCTGTAGAGTTCTGTGTCCCAGAAACAGAGCTTCTTTTTCTATGTGTTTTATCAACCCTTTTCATTGGCTCTCTGGTCTTAATTTCTAGAAAATCAGTTCTCAACTCTTCCATCTCTTCTGCCTTTACCTCCAAGTCCCCCATCACTTTTTCAATACATAAATATTAAAGATAAAAATGGCAGTTCGTTCTCTTGGAGACATGAGTTACCTGAATATTGCAACTGGGAAACCATTCTTTGAAGATATCTTTGACCAGACCATAAGCAGAAATACCATCCCCAGCTGTCACTCTTTGTTTGACTTCAGGACACAGATAACAAATGGTTCAACGAATGGCATTTCTTCTGCAAATAACTGTTATGAACCTTACTGAGGGAGAGAATATAACATGTCAAGAGCGAAGCTGAAATATTTGAAAACAAATAATCTTAAGAATATGTTCCTCTTATTTGGCCATATTGTTTTCCATTGTCTTCCTAGGATTCTGTTTTTAACAATAATATTTAAATATCAATTTTAAAACTATAATGTAGTAATTAATATTACTATTTGTTGATTGTTTAATACAAAAACACCATTTAATGTCTTATAGTTTTAAAGGTATTTTCTCATATTTTATCTCTTAAGAAAGAGAGATGATTATGTTAATTACTATATCTATTTTATACAGTGGCAACTTATGTGACTTGCCTTTGGTGACCCACATGGAGAGTTGAGAAATCAAATTCAAGGCTCTGAGGTGAGAGCATGAGATTATTCACTACCATAGCACGTGATGATGCACTTTTTTTTTTGTTAATTGGAGGCAGAGTCTTGCTCAGTTGCCCTGGGTAGAGTGCTGTGGCATCACAGCTCACAGCAACCTTGAACTCCTGGGCTTGAGCAATCCTTTTGCCTCAGCCTCACCCGGCAACTGAGACTACAGGTGTGTGCCACTATGCCCAGCTAGTTTTTGTACATTCAGTAGAAATAGGGTCTCACTCTTGCTCAGGCTGGTCTCGAACTTCTGAGCTCAAGCTATCCACCTGCCTCAACCTCCCAAAATGCTAGGATTATAGGTGTGAGCCACCACGCCCAGCCAACGATGCACATTTTATCTCAGCTATGAAATGGGAATAATAGCAGCATCACTGTAAAAGGTTGCCCTAGAGATTAAATGATGTGTTTCATATTAAGCACTCAATAAACACTAGCTGATTTTGTTATTATTACAAGAGCTGGTAGCATATCTCATATAAACTTTCTTTAAAAATTAGCACTCAAGGGTTGGTGCCTGTAGCTCAACTGTTAGGGTGATGGCCACCTACACTGGGGCTCCTGGGTTCAAACCCAGCCAGGGCCTGCAGAACAACAATGGCAACAACAACAAAATAGCCGGGTGTTGTGGTGGGCACCTGTAGTCCCAGTTATTTGGAAGGCTGAGGCAAGAGAATCACTTCAGTCCAAGAGTTAGAGGTTGCTGTGAGCTGTGACACCACAACACTCTACTGAGGGCGACACAGTGAGACTCTATCTCAAAAAACATAATAAAATTTAGCACTCAACATAGGCTTCTCTTGGTAAATCCAGCCCATCACAGTATAGAGCACTTAGAGTCTATTAATATTTTAATGGATGTATATTAATCTGTAATACATAATTCAATAAAATATTAAAAATCATTTTTAAAAATTAATTATTTTTGAAATCTTATCTCCCATGAGAAAAAAAATTAACAATTTGATAATTTTGAAAACAAATGAATAGTGACAGCCCAATAAGATTACCAACCAACCAATCTTTCCACATCTCTCTTTCTATAATTTTCAGTCTAACTGTGATTTGAGGACCTGTTCCTGAGCTCACCAGCACAGTTTAGAATGTAGCAGCACTCTTTATCATGGTTCAACATCACACCCACAATTACCCCATATAGTCGTTTAGGCCAGAAATGGGAATTTAATGCTGACAATGCCGCATTTGTTCTCTTCTTGAGTCTTTATGACAGATCTCTATATTTAATCAAAAAACTCATCTCTGATAATGTAAACTAAAACAATCATTATTTTATGTGAGCACTATGATCATGAAGATTCAACATCTGATCTGGGCTTCCGAATGATGAAGGGCACGTTGATTTTTCTGAGTTGGGAATCTTCACCTGCATAATGAGATAATATTAACTTTCCTGACCCCTTGACTTACCTCCTATTTCAGATTGGATTGTGCATATAAAAGAGTACTAAAAGCTGTGAGCGTGGATTCACACGATACCTAAATAGATGACGTCTATGGTTCTGAATGCATGCAATAATCAGAGTTATTCTAACACTCAGGGCAAGTTGCAAAGCAGACCTCTTTCATTTCTAACTCTGTGGAAGTTATAAAGTACATTTCTTTCCCCCTTTTCAACAGATGCTTTCTGGTGGCATTTCTTTTAAGAACTAAAAGCTAAGGTGCCTATGGCTGCCGGAAAAAAGATACTGCCATTTTTTTATACTGGTTTTCTTTATCTTTTCCACCCAGAAGGCTAATGAGAAAACCGGGTGCTTGTGCTTTATCATGCTTCCATTTCTGCACATTAAGAATAACTTGCTATCACTTCTGGTTTTGTAAGTTCAAAGTCTACCATGAAGATCTGACAAAGAAAGAGAACTAGAACGATTCTAAGCTTGTGAGTAACTCCCCCAAGTGTTTTCATTTCTCGGTGATCAAATTGAAAATGATTGGACAATTCTATGCTATATTCTCTTTGGCACTTAGCTCTATGACCTCAAGGTTCTGGGGACAGTTTCTATTAAAAGACTCAGACCTTGTATCTAATTTATTTTGCTTGACCTATTTGCAAGTAAACAAGCAATTAGTTTTACTTGTCCCCATGCCTTAACCCAAATTTCCTTTCTTCAACTCGGGCAAGATGGAAAGCAAGAAATAAGTTGCTATTTTAGGATTCAGGAAAAGACACCTAACCTTAGAAATAATTGGATATTAAGCAGAGTTTGTCTTCCACTTATTCTTGAATCAGTACAGGGTTTTGTGGAGAAAACTGACTTTCATTTTATGAAGCATGAGATTTGGATAGAAACTTTCAATATGTAGCCATTTGAGATACACACACACACACACATTTAGTCTTTAAAAGTCTGACTTAAATTTTTGTAGTCCAATAAAAATACAGTAGAACCTCTGTAAGTTGACCATCCAAGGGACTATAACAAAGTGGTCAACATAAGGAGATAGGCCTACTGTACTGATACATACATGTGATGTGTGTCTGGTCTATGAAAATCAGGACAACTTAAGGAGGCGGTCAATGTAGGGAGGTGGTCAACTATGGATGTTCTACTATATAGCAACCAGAACTCTTGTTTGCAAATAACAGATATCAACCCTGGAATTTACTAGAAGTGTAGCAAAGGCTCATATAGTCAAGGGAAATCTAGAAAACAAGATTTGCAAATAGAATAAGAATCAGAGTAGCAAACCTGATGATCATAAAACAAGATGATCAAGTAAAATCACTTTTTTGGAGGAATTGTTAGAACAGAAAGCCCCCACTTCATTTGCTCCACATTCAGTGCTTCAGGCAGAAGTCATATTCCCATATCACTTTGGCTGGCAAAGGAGTACTTGAAACGTAGTTGATTCTCAATAAATGTGAATGAATGAAGTTTGGGGGTTTGTAGTCATAAAATGTCTTTTTCTTGAGCCACTTCTGTATGTCAAAACCATATTCTGAATTTCATTTGGTTTTCTGACACCTTCATTGGGCTAAAGTGAGTCATAGCTCATTTTTTTTCAATCCTCAGTAAGGTGTGGTAGTTGTAACTTGCTCCGTTTTATTTTAGTCCCTCTTTATCCTCCTCCAGTAGGGGGAGCCAGATAGTAAGAGGAGACAATATGTAATTTTTTTAAGTACTAGGTCTGATTTTCATTGTTCTGAAGGTCTCCTAAAATTTCTTATAAATGATGGGCACAAGGAGCTTTAAAAAGAGCATTGAATAGAGAGTTCTAGTGTACTAAGATGGTTTGGGAAAATATATATATGAAGAGAAAAAGAGAGCTATCCTAGGTTGTTTGTTTTTAAAATGAGTGTTGTGGTACATTTCACTGAAAGTCTAGGAAAAGGTAACCATGCACAAGACATTTGATTCTACCTAGATCAGACATAATGTCAGCACAAATCTCAAAAGAATCATTTATTTTGAAAAATGCGTTAAGGCTTATGCTGAGTCCTATCCCCAGAGACACTCCAGGTAACTGCCCTCTGGTGAGAGGCAACATTTTCTCTTCTCTGGGTGAGTTCATGCAATTCCCAGGCTACTATATCTGTACTAGTGACTTCCAGTTTCATATCACCAGCACTGATACACTCCAGAAATTCAGGCTCACCCTTCCAGCTGAGATTTCCAAAATAACACAGCCAAAGCAGATTTCTTAATTTACCCCTAAACCTGCTCTTTCCTGAGCTTTCCCAATCTCACCTAGTTACTTAACCCAAAATGATTGATCCTCCTTGCAGCAATCACAATCTGACAGTGAGGACTGTGGTTTCTCCCTGGGAATCACACTTCTGATCTAACCAGACCTTCCATCTACACAATAACCAACCTGCCCATGCCAATACATTTTTTGCCTGAACAACCATGGTAACCTCCTAGATGGCCTGTTTTTGTTCCTGCTTGCCCCCCATATTTATCCCCCACCTAGCAACCAGTGGTATCTTTTGAAAATGTGCATTCAATCATATAGAATTAGTTCTATAATATTACCATCTAGTGACCTTCCACTACATTTAAAATAAGACACCTCTCCTTGACGTCTAAACTCTTTATCTAACTTGGCCTGGGAACACAATCCTGTTTCGTACTCTCTTCCATAAGACTTAACTCACATCTGCTTTCTTTTGGTTTTTTGAACATAGAAACTGTGCTCTCCCCATTCCTCCTGCCTGTGCTCTCCCCTCTGAGCATCATAGAGCTGGCCCCTTCCTAGCACTAAGATCTTAGTTTAAATACATCCTCCTTAGAGAAGCGTGCTCTGGGCATCCAGTCTTAGGTAAGCCCTCCGTCCCTCCCTGTCCCATCACATTTGATTTGATCTGACAGAACTTGCTCCGTGTCTTGGCTTGCTAGGGCTGTCGTAATCAAGTATCTACATGGCATATAGAGCAGAAATTTATCTTCTCGCAATTCTGAAAGCTAGATGTCCCTGATCAAGGCAGGGGCAGTCCCTTCTGAGGCCTCTTCTCTTGGGATAGATGATGATCTGTCCCCTGTGTTTCCCTCCCATGCTCTTTCCCCTGTATGTGTCATCTGCTCTCACGAGGACACCTGTCATACTGGACCGGGATCCACCCTAATGACTTTATTTTAACTTAATTACCTTTTAAAAGATCCTATTTCCAAACATAATCATATCCTGAAGTACCAGAGGGGGTTTGGCTTAAACACGCAAATTTGAGGGGAACACAATTTAGTTATTTATTTGCTTCTAAATATATACCCCGACACATGCTTACTTCAGATAGAAAATACATTCCATAAAAGCAGAAATATGGTCTCTCTGGAGTATAACTTGAATTTCAAATCAAGAGCTAACTTACAATTTATTAATGTATTTGTTAATACAAGTGTCCCATTGGAAAAGCCTTAACTATGAATAAAGCTCATGATTGCTTATCAATTTACTCTTTACCTATACCTTCCTTTTAAAAATATACATGATAAAACAAGATTAGTTAAAACTTAAAATATAGTCTTAAGTTTCACAGTCCTGATAGTTTTATGATATGTACACATTAAGTGGCATTTAGGTTCAAATTGTTCCTAGAAATATTATTGACTCATGGAAAAGGGAGGAGATTACATTTTACTTTGGTAAAAATTGGCTCATATCAGAGTTTATGCTTAAATTCTATGTTAAAAAATTTTCCCGTTTACTTTTATCAATGTTTTGTAAAAATTTATGTGATTTAAAATCACGAAAGGTAATCTTTATAACTAGCAGGAATGTTATTTATTCAGCAGGTCGACAGCCCTATTTAATCTTTCATTAAGTGAAATTTAATGACTTTTCCTTACTGTTGTTATTTTAGCTATATCATCAACAAAAAACATTTTTAGTGCTCTATGAATTTAGCTATATGTGACTTTTCTAATTGGTTTCAATGAAATCACTTTTGATCAGGTATACCTTCTGGTTTATTTCACAGAAAAGTAAGTACCATGAAGTACCAAATTCAGGAATATGAAATCTAAGCTAATGATGATTATAATCATATTATCTGCACTGAAAGCACCAAAAAAGGATCTCCATATTTTAATCCTAAAATACGTGCAACTTCCTTAGACAGTGTAGTAACCGGCTGGATTACAAGCCCCTAGGTCAGCATGACAAGTTCATCTCTCTCACTTGTTCAGTGTAGGACACCTTGCACAAGCTTTCTAACCTTACTTTTCTCACCTCTAAACATGGAGATAATTAGAGGACTTATTTCATTGAGTATTGGGTTGTCATGAAATGTAATGGATGTCATGTGGGACAAAGCAGAGAATCTCACACATGGTAAACACTTAATAAATATAACTATTACTTTAATTAACAGACTAAAATAACTGGAAATTTTGTTTTAATTAAAACCTACCTACTATTATACAAGACAAACTAGATACTGTCAACATTCTGTGTTTAAAGATGCAAAATATTTATGCTCTTGTAGAATGTGTATGTGTAATTAAAAACAAGAAAAGGTAAAGAAGTCTTGAAGTGTAACTTTAAGTCTGGGGTCCGGGGTCATTTGCCAGTTTGTTTTCATTCCATTGATCAAGCAAAAATAAATTAATTGGCTTAATAATTAATTGGATAAATATTAAGCAAAATTGAATTAATTGGCTTAATAATTAATTGGATAAAAAGTTTTATATTTTAAATTGTTTCTTAAGTGTTCTTTCATTTTCACTATAAATTGATGCTGCCAGGAACAACACAAAATCCAATTTTGCCAAGGAAAAGTTAGGATACGATAAATTGCCAGTCAAAAGTGGAACAGTGAGACTGAGAACTATGTGTGGGATATAGAATTTTCAGAGTTA
The DNA here is from genome assembly GCA_963574655.1 of Perodicticus potto. Lineage (NCBI taxonomy): Eukaryota > Metazoa > Chordata > Mammalia > Primates > Lorisidae > Perodicticus > Perodicticus potto. The sequence goes on from CAUYRH010108806.1 coordinate 20,010, forward strand.
GTTTTGATAATATTCTATTTAATAGTAGAATGGCTATTTCTCTATGTATATTAGAATGATGAATGCTAAAATAGAACAAATGTATGTTTAAAGAGTAAACAACTAAAAACTTATAAATGGTTTCCATTTTTATAATTCAATATCAGTTCTGATGGTAATATCATCTGGCTTATGGAAACACCAGAATGGGAAATACTTAAATAATACTGTACCTAGAATACTATCAGTTATTAAAATAATTTTGATTATTGTAAGAATTAGATATTATTTAGAAAGAAACAGTTACATGTGGCAAATAGCAAAGGATATTATTTAAAGGATATATATCAAAAAATGTAACAATTAGACTTAGACCAGGCATGGCTACTTAATATTTAAGTTATCTATCATATGGAGAAGCAAAATAAAATGAACATTTGTAATGTTTTTAGTTACAATGCCAAATGTGACAAAAGGATCTCATGTTTCTTAGGAGATAAAAATTAGTATGTATACATAAAACTCATAACTTTTGTAGTGATAACTATTATTGAAATAAAATCCCTAGAAGAGGAGCCTTAATGAAGGAAATAAGATCTTGGCTAAATTTCTAAGGAGTTGTAGGATGACCAGAAGAAAGGGGAATGACTATTACTGACGTCAGAATTGTCACAGTTTATGTGTATGTACAAAGAAGGGAAATTCTGGAAAGCAGGTGAAGTGGGTCAAATTCCAGATTCTGCATCAGTTAGCTGCATGTCTGATGAGCCAGATTAGTACCAGGAATAGTAAATCTCTCTTTTTATTTGACCCTTACAAGAACTCTAGTAGGCTGATGTTATTAGCCTCTTTTCATAGACAAATAAATAAAAGAATGAAAGATACCAAAGTCAAATCCCTAATTATATGGAAGAGATTTAATTTGAAATAGATCGCTCTGGTTCTAAAATTATGCTTTCCCCACTATATCAAGTTTTCTTCTTTGTACACTTAGATATTGTGACATTTATTTCTGCATATATCACTTTATTACTTTGATCTTATTTGAATAAAATAAACATAGGATGTATACCCAGAGGTAATATCCACAGTCCTGCTGTTTTTGGAAAGGCTACTGTTTTATACCCATAGCTAATATCTACAGTCCTGCTGTTTTTTATTTCTTTTCAAAGAAATAATTATTAATAGTTTCATTCTTATGATTCACAAGTCACAACCATATAGCACACACAGAGAAGTCTCATACTTGTCTCTGCACTTTCTTCACAAATTTTTCCTCTGCTTATTCTGGGTAACAATTTTATTAGTGTCCTTTGGTTCCGCCATGATTCTTTAACACAAGCAAATAAAAATATGCAGTCCTTCCATCTCTCTTTTACTATCTACACCGATCTGTGCTTTGCTCTGATTATTAGTCATCTATCCTGGGGATCGTTCTGTATCAGTCAGGAGATACCCTCCTCATTTATTCTTACAGTTGCATAATATTCCATTGTGGATGTGCCAGAATTTGTTTAACTAGTGTTCTACTGATAAACAGTTGAGTTTTGTCCTGATCTTTTGCCATTAAAAATGTCACAATAAGAAGTCTTCTGTAAATATATTATTTATTTAATATAATATCAATTTCATACATAAGAATCTATATTTGTGGAATAAATTTCAAAAAGAGTCAAAGGTAAACACATCTTCAAATCAGTATATATTTGTCCATTTTACTTCAATTAAAGGTTGTATCATTTTACATTTCTACTGGTAACATGTAAGAAGGCCTCTTTCTCCACACCCCCATTGACAGAGTATGTTCTCAAACTTTTGGATTCTTCACAGTTTCCGGAATTTTAATGTGGACTTCCTATTCATAAGTGAGTGCTCTTTTTGAATATCTTTTCAGAAGATAAAAGGCAATTTATGTTTTATGCTTAGTGAACTATGTGTCTGTGACTTTTGCTTATTTTCTATTTTATTTGTTGGTCTTTTTCTTCTCAATTTCTAGGAATGCTTCACACATGCAAAAATTTACTCCTTTTATCCATAGTATGAGGTTCCCTGGGATTTTAATGTGTATTTTTTATTTTTGCTTATCATGTTTTGTTACAGCATAAAGTGTGTGTATGTGCACACATGAATGTATTTGTGAGTGTGTGTGGGCATGTGTTGTCAAATTCATCAATCTTTTCATTTGTGACTTCTGAATTTTAAGCTCTAGGCTTGGTACCTGTGGCTCAGTGGGGTAAGGCACCAGCCACGTACACCTGAGCTGGCAGGTTCGAATCCAGCCCAGGCCCCACCAAACAACAATGATGGCTGCAACCAAAAAACTGGCTGGGTGTTGTGGCGGGCGCCTATAGTCCCAGCTACTTGGGAGGTGAAGGCAAGAGACTTGCTTGAGCCCAGTAATTGGAGGTTGCTGTGAGCTGTAATGCCACAGCACTCTATCCAGGGTGACAGCTTGAGGCTCTGTCTCAAAAAATAAAAAATAAATACATAAAAATAAAAAATTTTAAGCTCTAGACAGTCCTTCCATATTTCATGATTTTAAGAGAATTCTCTCAAATTTCCTTCTAGAAATCCTCAATGAACATAAATAGGAATAGTGACTGTGTTATAGATTTCCATCCTTCACCCTGAGTCTATATTTATCTTTTAAGTTAAGATGAGATTCTTGTATGCAGCAGATATCTGGCCTGAGTTTTTATATCCAGTCAGCCAACCTGTGCCTCTTTAGAGGACAATTTGATACATTCACATTAATTGAGTGTATTAATAAACCTGGTAGTATTAGGAAAGGAAAATAAATAAATAAGAGGAAGCACACACACACAAAACAGTGACTGACTGCAACAGCACTTAAGTGAAAGTAAGTAGTTCATTCCAATTCAATATGTGCTGAGCTCTACAAAGTATCAGCAATGGTGGATCCAGAATAAAGGATAAGACTCCGTTTTTCAAGTGCTTACATCCTAGACTTACTATGCTTGGTAATTAGAAAAGGGCTTGTGCAAAGAGCTATGAGAGTTCAGCTATGAGACACTTAGTCTGACCCTGTGGTAGATGAGGTCTTTTTAGAAGAGAAAAGACTGCTCATTAACTCTTAGAAGAGACATTGTGAAAAGAATGGAAGAAAGAAATTAAATCAACTCCATGATGAACTTCATAAAGGCTTCTCTGTGGACCACTTCATTTCTATGTTAATTTGCATATTTATTTCATATGATGAATGTAAGTATAACTAGACACAAGGTATGTGATAGTTAAACTTGTATTGTGGGTCTAAAGTTATTCTAAAGCTCTTTGTTGCATGCCATTCATCTGTTAATAATCTGGATAATTTTCTTTTGACATTTTAGTACTGTCTCTGATTTGGATTTTCTTTCTCTTGAGTCCCAAACTGATTAGTTCCCTTTATTACAGTGCCCAATTTTCTGTACAGTTCCTTTCTACTCTTTTACTAATAAAAACTGATATTCAGTCACCAAATTTACCGCAGAGCCAACCAGCAAGGGCAGTCAGCTTAGCTGCTGTTGTTCTATTGATCAACTTTTCTCTATTACCGATAGGTAAATTACAGGATCACTGGCAGGAAATTAAGTAGTTGGTAATTGGTTCATGGAAAGTAGAAAACAGTGCATTAAAATATAGGAAACGGTGATGATTGTGGAACATACGTGCATATCCAGTATCAAATGTGGATTAGCATTACCCCAATGCTCCCACATCACTCTCTTTAGGGCCGGGGTCTTGCCCTTCTCCAGGACATTGCTCTGCTTTCATGTCTGGAGAAGCCTTCTCTAATGGATCAGTGTCCAAATCCCCCTCTCTATTTCATAACCCTACTTGTTGACTACCCATATTTATTTATATCCACAATTATCTCATTATCCATAATGATTAAGTTGGTGGATTTGTTTGTCTCCTTTCTGCTTCTCTTCGCTAGGAGACAAGGTTCCTGTGTCTATAACAGGGGCACATAACAGGCACTCAATAAAGTTTGCCAAAAAACAAGTGCAATCCATTGTTGTTAGGCCTGTTCCCTGGAGAAAGAGCATATACTCTTCACTAGGAATCGGGCCACGGCTCCCTGACAGGTCCTCTGATATCTGATAAGATTACGACACATCACATCAAGTTTCAGTTGTGCTAAAAATGTCACTTTGGTAAGGCATTCTTATTTTTTACATTACCTAAGAGAAATCCTGAAATATAAGCTCCTGAGTTAAATTACAGCAAAAGGTATTTGTGACAAAATTTGGATTCAGGTTTTCCTTCAATTTGTCTCTTATCTCTTTGGGAAAAGAGTTCAACAGGAGACAGGTTTTACTCTGTGAATAACAAGAAGCATTTAATTACAACAGACAGAATGGGAGCAAAGTTATTTACAATGGAGCTACCTGAATCCTCCAATGGTGCCTTTCACTTGGCTGTCAGCTCCGCAGTACAGACATAGGGTAACAGTGAAGCTCTGGTACTGCCATTTCTGCTTTTGTACATATACATGTGGGAAATTTGATCAAGTCTGTAGGTCACAATTTACCATATGTAAAAGAACAGGGGCCATTTGTTTAAAATAAACTACTTGGAAATTTAAGGTGATGAATATAAACGCACAATTTATATTTTAAAACATTCTCATACTTACTGCAGAACAGACTGGAAAAGTTCATTCTGTTGACATTTACATTAGAAAACAGACAGGATTCAATTCTAGTCCCAGAGATTACAGTTAATTTTATGGATTTCAAAGTATATAATTATAAAATGAAATAAATTTTTCAATTTGATTCTAAAGGTTTTCATGTTTGCTTTATTATGAAATGTCAAAGAATAGTGTAACATGATTCACAAAATTTTCCACAATAAAGACACCTAATTTTGCAGATGGTTGGCTGGGTAGCAAGTAGGAATAAAGAATAACAAATTGGAAAATAATTCATGGGTGGGGGAGGTGGTGATTAATACCAGAAAATTTCTCTGTTAAAATCATACTTTATTGGCTTGGTGTCTGTGGCTCAACGGGCTAAGGTGCCAGCCATGTACACCTGAGCTGGCGGGTTTGAATCCAGCCCAGGCCTGCCAAACAACAATGACGGCTGCAACCAAAAAAATGGCCAGGCGTTGTGGCGGGTGCCTGTTGTCCCAACTACTTGGGAGGTGGAGGCAGGAGACTCACTTGAGCCCAGGAATTGGAGGTTGCTGTGAGCTATGATGCCACAGCACTCTATCCAGGGCAATAGCTTGAGGCTCTGTCTCAAAAAAACAAAACAAACAAACAAACAAAAAAACCAAATCATACTTTATTTACTATTTTGGCTTTTTACAATAGGTATTTTATAATTTTTCTTAAAAAAATAAAATTTTAAAAAAGAATACATCATGAAAATTATTAAATGTTTAGTGAAATGTTTTTAGGTAATGTTACGAACATCTAAAAATATAAATGGCAAGGAATGAAAATACATAAAGAAAAAGCTATTTTATATTGGCCCTGGCAATCAGTTCTTGGCTATCCCATCAAAAACACAGGCTGTAAAAGTAAAAATAAACAAATGGGATTACATCAACCTAAAGAGCTTTTGCAGAACAAAGGAAACAATCAGCAAAATAAAAAGGCAAAATACAAACTGGGAAAAAATATTTGCAAGTCCTGTCAGATAAGGAGTTACTGCACAAGATTTCTAAATGAGATATACAAATCAGTAGGAAGAAAACATATAACTTGAGAGGAAAATAGTCAAAGGACCTGGATAGGCATTTCTCCAAAGATAAGAATGGTGAACAGGTACGTGAGAAGGTGGTCAGCATCACTGATAGGAAAATGCAAATCAAAACCACTGTGAGAAACCACCTCACACTTGTTAGAACAGCTAATATCAAAGAGATAAGAGGGTGTTGTCAAGGATGTAGAGAAACACTCTACCCTGATAGGAATGTAGATCGGTGTAGTTATCATGGAAAGGCACGTCCAGATTCTTTCCTAAAGAGATTGAAAATAAACTACAAATGACCCAGCAATCCCTCTCCTGGGTACATACCCAAAGGAAAATGAAACCACCACTTCATCAAGATATCGGCACGCCTCTGCTCATCACAGTATTATTCACAACAGTCAGGATGTGGAAACAACATAGGGGCCCATCGATAAAAAAATGGATAAAGAAACTATAAGATTATTTATGTATCTATATGGATATATTTTTATATATGATATATTCATACATAATTATATTCATATATGTGATTATATCCATATATAAATAATCCCATAGTTTCTTTATCCATTTGTTTATTGATATATGATATACATATATTACCACGTTTTGCTGAATATAACGCACACATTTTTGCCTAAAGTTTTGAGAACTTTAGGAATGCACATTACACATTGGTGTGGCTTGGGAGCAGAGGGAGACAAGTAGGGCTCCCGAATTTGCTGTACCCTCCCACCTGGACCCATCAAACGCTTGGGGTTACAGCCCAGCAGGATCCAGGATCCTGTGGGAGCAACCTCTGCTGAGCATTGCCATGTGGCGGGATGGCGGTGTCTCATGAGGCAGGCCACAGCAGTGAGGGGTGAAGGCTGAGGCCTGAAGCCTGGCAGCACCAAGGGAATGGGGAGTCTGGGACAGGCCTCAGGGACCTGTGTGACTGCCTGTGGCTGAGTGGCCTCAGAAACTCCCATCCCTCCAGCCACTAGCATGGCCACCTTGACTGGCCAACAACATGGCGGGGAGAGAAGGGCTCGTAGGAGAGAGGGAAGAGGCAGCTTTCACAGAGCCTGGAGCTGTGTGTGGGAGGGCGGTGTGATCTGCAGTTTAGCCCTTCCCAGATGTGTCTCTCCAGCCAAGAGCTGGTCAGTCTTTTCAAGGAGTTTTTCTTGAAGGTTTGGGCCCAAAATGTGCATTATACATTAGAATACATTTTACACAGCAAAACACAATATTTAGCCTTTAAAAAGGAGGAAATCCTGCCATTGGTCACAGCATGGCTGGACCTAGAAAACACTATACCACATGAACAATAAGCCAGACATAGACAAATATGCATGATCTCACTCATGTACAGAATCTTAAAAACAAAAGAAAGTCAAATATAAGAAGAATATGGCTATGGAGACCAACTCAGTGATGGTAGAGTCAGGGTGGAGGGGAACAGAAGCCCTTTAATACAGTCAAGTTGACACACAAAGCTGACTCTCACAGCCCTCTCCCCAAGGCCATTCTCTGCTGTGTTGTGTGCCCTGCACCCAGGCTACCTTGCTGTTTGGGTTCTCATCAAGTTGGAACTGTGTGAGCTAGAACTTGAGTGACTTCTTTCTCACTTCCTTCTTGCTTTGGGCCGCATTTCTGGCAGAGGCTGTGTCCCTGCCCAGCCACAGCGCCTCTTGGGAACCTTCCTCTTCCCAGGCTCCCGCTCTGCTCTGGGCTTCTGGGAGGCCATTTCCTCCCTTGACCCTCTGCAGGTCTCTAGTGTCTCAGTGTTCCTCCGGGTCAGTTCCCTTCACCTTGACCGTAACTCTACAACTAGCCCCTTCATTAAAACCCTCTTGATTTAGGCTCGGTTTTGTTCATCGGAGGTATTTTGTTTTCTGCTGAGCTTCTGTTGACAACTGATCATTATATTATATCTATGGGAAAAAAATAATGACTGCAAGACAAGAGGATCAGAAATTAAAATGGTTGGGGTAAGCCTCACTACGAACAGGAACATTTAAGCAAAAACTTGAAGGAATTCATACATCTATTTCATTAAATTAATTTAATTAATTTTCCCTTGACCCTGTCTCCCTAATCTAATTTATACCCTTTCTTTTTCTTTTTTTTTGTAGAGAGAGTCTCACTTTATCACCCTGGGTAGAGTACCGTGATGTCACACAGCTCACAGCAACCTCCAACTCCTGGGCTTAGGCGATTCTCTTGCCTCAGCCTCCCTAGTAGCTGGGACTACAGGCGCCTGCCACAGTGCCCAGCTATTTTTCTGTTTTGCAGTTCAGTTGAGGCCGGGTTTGAACCCGCCACCTTCAGTATATGGGGCCAGAGCCCTACTCCATGAGCCACTGGGGCTGGCACCCTACTCCATGAGACACAGGCACAGCCCCAATTTCTATCCTTTCTTCCAGCAGTTAAATACTCCTATGGATTTAATAGACACACATATATGTATATATCCGCATATAAATATATATTTTATGAATAAACTCACATACACACATATATATCCATGAATGGTATGGTGCTTTTAATTTATATAAATGGTACTGTGCTATATCCCATTTGATTAATTTGTAACTCAAACATATCCTTTTTGAGTCTTATTCTTGATTTAGCTAATCATGTAAACCATTGTAAATTAGATTTAGTTAATCATGTAAACCACTGTATTATAGATTATCATTTTATATAACATGTTATTTATTTCTTCACTTAATAGATATTTCTTTTCTCTTTTATGCCCCCCCCTTTTTTTTTTGGGACAGAGTCCACTATGTTGCCTTCCGTAGAGTGCTGTAGCATCACAGCTCACAGCAACCTCAGACTCTTGGGTTTAAGTGATTCTCCTGCCTCAGCCTCCTAAGTAGTTGGAACTACAGGTGCCTGCCACAATGCCCAGCTATTTTTTTTGTTATTGTCATTACTGTTGTTTAGCAGGCCCTGGCCATGTTCAAACCCACCAGCCCTGGTACATGTGGCTGGCACCCTAACCACTGAGCTATGGGTGCCGAGCTGACATTTATTTTCCGTTTGCTATTATTGTAAATAATTTTGTTGGGAATGATTGTACAAGGGATTAAGAAAAAGAACAAAATAATAATTTTGGTAAACATCCTTGAACATGCCTCTTTGCATATCTGAGTAAGATTTTACATTCTCAAAAGCTACAAAGCTCTTAACTGGACTAGAGCTTTCACTAAAAAGACTATTCCAGGAAATAATTAAAATTAACAAAGAAAATTAATTAATTCCTATTGTGGTGCATTCTAAGTGAACAAGACTGGCATTTTTTATGTATTTTCTCACTTTGATGTGAAATCTGCTGGTTCAGCAGAAAAATTCTCCAAATACCAACTCACCTAGCCAAAATACCTTCAAGCACCAAAAGTAAACACCACAAAAAACATTTGAAATTTTGGCTATTATATAACTGATAGAAAATGTGTTGGGGAGCTTTAACTTATTTCAAAGTGTGAAAGATGGGCTGATAGTTTAAATTCATCACCATCCAAGTAAGTGTTGGGTTCCTCTGGGTTGCCTGCTTTTCATTCAAACAGTATATCCTGGAGGAATCCAAGGAAAAGTTTACTCTTTTTTCTTTTAGATCTCATACTACATATTTCACTCTACAGCAATTTTAAAGCAATACTTACTGTGATCAGTAACAACTACTTACTCAATGTGTATTTTAAAGTTGTTTTTTTTTTGCAATTTTAAATTATTATTATATTTTTCTGCAGTTTTTGGCTGGGGCTGGGTTTGAATCCACCACCTTTGGACTATGGGGCTGTCACCCTACTCCTTTGAGCCACAGGCGCTGCCCTATTTTAAAGTATCTTTATAATTGGTATCTATTAAGGAAGGAAGGAAGTCATTGAGCTGTCAGCCTAGTGCTGCTTAAGTAATGATAATAATTTAGACAAACATAAATCATACTTCTTACTGGAATACCTGATGTACAAATAATAAATATAAAGCTAAATAATATTTTATGATATTAATTTGTGGGTTTTTTCCCTATATTTCTCCCACCATCATTTTAAGCAGTTTACCAACTTCTGTCTTCTTTGGCACTAACGTCCATTCAGGAGATGACACTATTTGCTCTCTAGAACAACTTTTTTTTTTTTTTGTACTTTAAGCCAGATATGATTTATTGAATTGGTGGACATTTTTTAAACAGAATAAAAATATATGCATTTTTAACAGGAAGCTCTTTATGATTAAGGGACAGACACTAGAAGAGTTCTCATTAAAATCAGAAAAAGACAAGGATGACACAATTATTTAACTTGTCCTGGATGCAATTAAGTGGGAGAAAGAAATGTAATATCATTATGGAAAAGGGGGAAAGACTATTATGACTACAAATTAAGCAAATCTAAGAGAATCAACTAAAAAGTACTTGAAACACTAAGAGCTCCATAAAAAGATTGGTTATGGCTCCTGCTCTCTCCTTCCAACTTGGGCCTGCAGAATGTCTCCTGCAAAGAAGGGTGGCAAGAAGAAGAAGGGGTATTCTGTCATCAACAAAGTGGTGACTTGAGAACACACCATCAACATTCACAAGCACATCCATGGAGTGGGCTTCAAGAAGCATGCTGCTCGGGCGCTCAAAGAGATCCAGAAATTAGCCATGAAAGAGATGGGGACTCCAGATGTGCACGTTGATACCAGGCTCAACAAAGCTGTCTGGCCAAGGTATAAGGAATGTCCCATGCCGCATCCGTGTGCGGTTGTCCAGAAAACGTAATCAAGGGTGGCACCTGTGGCTCAAAGGAGTAGGACACTGGTCCCATATACCAGAGGTGGTGGGTTCAAACCTGGCAGAAAACAATGAAGATGAAGATTCACCAAAAAAGCGCTATACTTTGGTTACCTATGTACCTATTATCACTTTCAAAAATCTACAGTCAACATGGATGAAAACTAACTGGTGATTGTCAGATACATCAAATAAAGTTATAAAACCACCAAAAAGGTTGGTTATGAAATCAATATACAAATACTAATCACTTTCACATCCACTTTGACTTTCATATATAAGAACAATAAATAAAAAATGTAAAATAAAAAGATCCAACTTACAGGTGGTGCCTGTGGCTCAAAGGAGTAGGGCGCTGGCCCCATATACCAGAGGTGGTGGGTTCAAACCCAGCTCTGGACAAAAACTGAAAAAAAAAAAAAAAAAAAAAAGAGATCCAACAAAAGCCATGGGAAAAGGTAAGCTATTTAAGAATAAACTTAACAAAAAAAAACCCTTAAAGACATACCTATTCATTCATCAAATATTTATTGATAACCTACAGTGTTCCAGGGAATGTTTAGAACAACTTTTAAGAAAATTAGCAGTTATCTGATAAAATATGGCAGAGTTACGATGGACTAGAGGAATGAGGTGTATGAGTTTGAGAACTCTTCAGAATAAACATGCCTGGTGTGATTGGGGCAGTGCTGATAGAAAGCAACATGACTCCGGAGCGGAATAGAAGATGCTCCAAGGCAGATAAGACCACAGGTGCCCCTGGCAAAGATGCTCCTTCCCCAAGAGTCGCACAGAATTAGCAGGGGCCTGGAGGGCTAGAGGAGTATGTGAGCTAGTCTGCAAACAACTAGGTGGGGTAACCAAGGATGAGGTCAGCTGACCAAGGATAGTAGACAACCAATACTCCACCTAAGCTTTGTAATAAATATAGATGTGTAGATAAATGTTTGGGGTCCCTCATAGCATGGAAGTTATTGTTTAATTTTTTGGCAATTTTCCCCCTTGCCAGCCACACAGAAGGGGTAATTTAAATCAGAAATTAAGTAGAACTATAGAAAAGAAAGAGTGGTACATTTCTTATACACCTGAATTTTCATAGACTATGTTATTTGTAATTGATGACAGTAACGATTTTGCTGATGTTACTAAAAAATCTGAGTTAGGGGCTAAATTCAGTGCTTCACAGGGGCCTGCTGGACAATCTCCAAAGAAGTGTCCTAGGGAGGCAGTTGCCACATGTACGTGTAAGAACACTTGACCAAAGGGATCTAGACCAAGCATTCATCATGTGAATGACATGGAAAACCAGAAACTCCTACTATGCAGAGATCAGCAGTTACAAGCAATCTCTGTCGACCAGCAGAGGAAGAGTTCCCACATCATGCCTTTCGAGTTCTCCTTTTCCAGTCTAAACCCTGTTGATCTGCCCTGAAAGCATTAACAAGTTTCCTCTCTGGAACTCTTTTGCAAAATTTGGCTCCCAGTACTCGCCTGACAACTGACTCATTATGTCTTCCTAAGACTAATGTCAATGCACAAAGACAGAATCATAACAACCACAGATTACACAGTGTTCTGTGGTGCCGTTCTTCCTGAATGACGCTATCTGTACATGACAAATACATAATAATAAAATTGCTTTTCCTTTTACATCACACTTTTGGGTTTTTTTCTACACCTCCTGAAGTCATATATGTCAAATTATTATTCCTGGACCTCTGTTTGCTTATGAACTCTTCCCAGGTTGTTACTTTTTTGGGGGGTGGGGGGGACAGAATCTCAAGCTGTCACCCTGGGTAGAGTGCTGTGGCATCTTAGCTCAAAGCAACCTCCAACTCTTGGGCTCAAGTGATCCTCTTGCCTCAATTTTTCTATTTTTAATAGAGACAGTGTCTTGCTTTTGCTCAGGCTGCTCTCGAACTCACGAGCTCAAACTATCCACCTGCCTCAGCCTCTCAAAGTGCTAGGATTACAAGCATGAGCCACCATGCCCGGCTCCAGCTTTTGGCTTTTTAATGTCACTCTATGGTGTCATATCCTGGAAATTTTCCCCTAAATCACTCACTTAGTTCATTTTATCTTTCTCTTTCCCTAACCAATAACCCACACAATCTCTTCACCTTAAGCACTCAGTATATAGAAACAAACGTTCGCTGGGTGCCGTGGCTCAGGCCTGTAATACCAGCTGCTACTCCAGAGTCTGACTCTGGAGGATCAGTTGAGGCCAGGAGTTCAAGAGAGCAGTTTGGGCAATGCAGCAAAATATTGTCTCTAAGAAAAATGAAAAAGAAAAATGTAGCTAAGTATGGTGGCAGTAGTTCCAAGTTACCTTGGATACTAAGGTGGGAATATTACTTGAGCTGAAGAATTCCAGACTGGCATAAGCTGGACACAGCACTCTAGTCTGCAGAGACCCAGTTTCTAAAAAAAAAAAAAAACAAAATAGAGGAAGAAACAAATGGTTAACAACACTGGTCATCTGACAACAAAGCAGCTAATACTATTTATTTCTCATGAGGAAATAAAATATGTTGCATAGAAATAGGGTTAGATTCAAGAAGGGGCTGAACTCCATGAGGAAGTATGGAGAACCCAAACTTGGCCTTCTGCTCCGCTGCCCCTGCAATTAAAATCTGCCACTGGACATGCATCTCTCATATGACTTATTTTTAAAAATATTTTTATTGAGACAGAGTCTCACTTTGTGGTCCTCAGTAGAGTGCTTTGGTATCATAGCTCACGGCAACCTCCAACTCTTGGGCTTCAGCAATTCTCTTGCCTCAGCCTCCCAAGTAGGTGGGACTACAGGTGCCTGCCACAGAGCCTGGGTTTTTCTTTTTCTTTTTTTTTTGGTAGAGACAGGGTTCTCACTCTGGCTTAGGCTGGTCTCGAAACTCTAAGCTCAGGGCAATCAACTTGCCTCGGCCTCCCAGATGCTAGGATTACAGGGCCACCATGCCCGGCTATCATGTGACTTTTTTCTAGAAGGTTTTATTAATAGAAACAATCATCCAAGAATTGTTCAAATGATTGGTACTCTTTATAGAATTACTTACAAAGTGTTTTTCTCTGAGTTTTCCCCAAGCCAACCAAGCAAAAATATTTTTATAGTGACTTGTTTTTGTTCAGTAGTTCCTCACTCTTTTTATTTTTCCGTAGCTTAATATCACTGATTACCTTGTAAATAATTTATGTAGTAGAGGTATTGATATTTCTGAGAAGCATTTGGTCTTCTTCAATATTTATAGGCTTTAGGATAGTAGCAGCAAGTGCAGGAATTCTTTTTTTTTTTAATACATGTATTTTATTATTCTTCATTACATTATTTCCCGCCCCCCACCCCTCCGTAGTAAGACAGAATTGATTTACAGAAAAGAATACAGAAAACACTAAAGCTCCTGGTAGAGGGAGAGATTTCAAGTGGGGAGAGAGAAGCTCTCTCCGTTCCTCTCCCGGTCTTTCCCCGTCTCCTCCTCTAGGCCTCTAGCCTCAGGGTATAT
>CAUYRH010108807.1:0-11394 GCA_963574655.1 Perodicticus potto
AATGGAGACTTTACAGCCTTTGTATTAACCTGGATGGAAGTGGAACACATTATTCTTAGTAAAGCATCACAAGAATGGAGAAGCATGAATCCCATGTACTCAAGTTTGATATGAGGACAATTAATGACAATTATTGACACGGTAGGGATGAGGGAAGGGGAGAGCAGAGAGAGAAAGAATGAGAGAGGGGTGGGGAAAGGAAGAGCAGAGAGAGGGAAGGAGCGAGGGGGGTGGGGTCTGGGTGTGTGCCACACCTTTTGGGGGCAAAACACGATTGTGAGAGGGACTTTACCCAACAAATGCAACCAGTGTAACATGGTTTCTTGTACCTTCAATGAATCCCCAACAATAAAAAAAAAAAAATCCACTTTTATTTGGGAATGATTTTAGATTTTTCAGAAAAGTCATGAAGAGAGTGTGGTAAGGCCCTTGGCAGGCTCCAATTTGCCAGGTTGGGCTCCTCCCTGCACACTGGCCTGCCTGGGCAGCCAGCACCACACAGTCGATGAAGTGCACAGGAAGCACAAGGGCGTGAAGTGCGGCGCACAGGTCCAGGGCATTTGCCAACAGTGGAGCTTGTAGGACTGGACATTGCTATAGGGAAGTCAGTGAGGGATGGTAAGTGCGTGTGCAGGCCCTGGATGGCCTGTGCACTGCTGCAGATGCACACACTGTGCACGTAGGGGACAGAAAATTTATAAAAACATCTTTCTTCCATAATAAATTAACCTTAGCTTATTATAACATTTTTACTTTATAAAACTCACAGTTTTAGCTGTTTAACTCTTTTGTAACAACATTTAGTTTAAAACACAAACATTGTATGGCTGTGTGACAAAAACATTTCTTCTTTATATCCTTATTCTCTGCTTTTTTCCATTTTTAATATACTTTTTTAATTTTTTTAACTTCTTGAACTAAGACACAAACACCCACATCAGCCTAGGTCTACACAGCGTCAGGGTCACTGTCTCCACCTCCACATCTGATCCCACTGGGAAGTTGTCAGGGGAAGTAACTCTTATGGAACTGTCATCCCTGTGACAACAGTACCTCTCTGGAGACCTTCTGAGGACCAGCCCGAGGATGTTTGACAGGTGACTTTCTTTTTGTAAAAAGAAGGAGGACATTCTAAAACAATGGTAAAATGTAGAGTAAACACATAAACCAGTAACATTGCTGTTTATGATCGTTATCAAGTGTTCTATGCCACACATAATTGTATGTGCCACACTTTCACATGACTGGCAGCATTAGGTCTGTTCACACCAGCGTCACCCCACACACATGAATGAGTTGTTACACTAGGAGGTCATGACCTGGTGTCATGACCAGCTGCCATGTCACTACACTCTACGAATTTTTCTGCTCCATTATAATCTTATGGGACCAGCATTGTATACATGGCCTGCTGCTGATAGAAACATCATGACCGGGTACATGGCTGTATTTGAACATTGTTAAGATGTAGAATTTTAATGTTCCCACCACACATACAGTTTGTGAGGTAATAGACTTGTTAATTAGCTTGATTGAGTCATTCTGAATATATGGATAATATATGGACACAACATAAATATATACACTTTTATTTGCCAGTAAAAAATAAAAGTAAAGACCGCTATCATGGTGCTGCAACCCACACCTCTGCTCGGGGGCTTCTCTGAGAGGATCGCTGCTCAGGCGTGGTGCACCCCATGGAAGTCAACTTGCTCCAGGAGTCTATGCTCTGAACAAGGAACAGAAGACGCACAATTGTACAAAATGCCAAAAGCTACATCCACAGAATGCCACATGAGTCTAGGCAGACAGAGGGTGTTCAAATTCTGAGAAGAGAGTGCTGCAGCTGGCACGGGGTTCTTGAGATGATTGTGGTGAAGGCGCGCAGATGATGGTAGTTGGGTCTGTCTGTGCCTGGGAGGGGTGGGGGCTGGCTTGGATTGGGGAGAGCATGGAGCGCACCAGGAATTTGGGGACCGGTCACTGCTCTGCCTTGGCTGATGGTGAGATGGACGTACAGAAGACGAAATGGTTTTCCCAGTGGTTGAGGCCTGGGAGGGCATGAGGAGCCCTGAGATTGTCCCACTGGGCTGGCGGTGAGGTTGCTACTGTGGGTGAGGTCGGGGGACCCTGAAATCCTGAGAACTGGGGGACGCCAGACAGAGTGAGACTCTTCTGAAGGGAACACAGGAAAAGGGGCCGTGAGGGCTTCCTGCTTCTCCCTCAGAGGTCCCCCTCTCTGGGCCCCCAAAACCCCCAGGGCAGTGCTTAAGGGGCTCAAATGCTTCCTGCCAGTGTCTGTGCATTTCTTCATGCCCCACCTTTTTTGAGTTAGTTCAAATTTAAAAGCAAGTAAAACTAAAGGAAAAATCACCAATATCTTCTCAACCAGACCCCCAAAGCCAGCGGACTTGGCTTTGAGCCCCTGGTGTCTGGCTCTGGTCTGGCCCCTGTGGGTCTGGCCTGAGACCCTGCTATGGTGTTCTGGGCCTTTTCATCTTGAGGAAGCACTTTGTTGCCTGGGTCTGAAATAGCTCCTGCAGGAATCGGCTGTATTTTTAGGACACAGGAAGGGCTTGGGACCGGCCTTGTGTGCTTTTTATAGCTTTGTGTTTCCTATTGCCTCTCAGAGGCAGGCCGTGGGGCAGTGGGAGTGGGGAGGGCCACCTGATAAAGGGGGTGGGTGGGACGGGCACCTGCCAGTGGGCCCTTTGTCTCCCCAGCCCCTCTCACTTGGTTGAGGGTTAATTATCCTGTGTTACCTGCTTATTTCTTACCCACAGTCCTAGGTATTGGTGATATCATTCAGCAAAGCTAAAAAACAGCCCAATAAACCACCAGAGGATTAAAAATAAAAGAGCTTGTTCTAAAATGAGACTCAGACGAGGGCACAAAGTTAACAGGTGCTGGACAGAGGGCTCATTGGTAACCTTGATGTTAGTTGGGGCCAGAAGATGGGGTGGAAGGAGTCTGGGTGCAGGCTGGCCGCAGGGCAGGAGCTTCTCAGCTATGTGCAGGACCCCAAGGCCCTTCCAACATGAGGGCCGAGACATAGAGAATGTAGACACCTCGGCAACAGGAAGGGACTTGTGTTTTTCTAAGCTCTAGGTGCTGTGGGTCAGGCGGGGCATGGCCTGATCTCCGTCTGCTGCCTCCAGCGGCACTGGGACCCTGCAATGCATGGGGAGGGGCCACTGGCCGAGAGTCCAGTGTGGCTTTCTTACCTCTGGTCCTGACAGTTCTCTGGATGCTGGTGCCCTCCCTGCCTCAGCCAAGCAAGCAGGTGCAGAAAGTGCTTCCAGCACCCTATGTGCCGGAGGTCTTGTTAGAGTGAGATTCTGGGATGCGGGTGCTATCAGCGTGGACCACACTCTGCACACCTGGTGGAGGAAAGTGCTGGCTCTGGACAGCGGACGGTGCTCGAGGTGTGCAAGGAAGCCCTTGCCATGTGGAGTCTATGGTCTGACGAAACAGAGAGAGGGCCGAGCTCACGTGGATAGTCTTCTTTGTGCCCTGTGGCCTACAGAGCATGGGTGTGAGGCTGTGACCACACAAAGGCAAAGTCCTTAGGATGCCCATGCAGATGTGAGTGCCCAGGGTCAGGGCTGCCTCAGTGTCGGCATCACAGGCCTGGAGAGAGAAAGCCAGGCTGGGCTCTCCCAGAGGCTTTCTTGAGGAGTTGGACCTGGATGTGGGCAGGAGCAGAGGCCTCTAGGGCAGCATGGTGGGGCTGCACTCTGCCTACCCGGGATGGCCATGTGGGCCAGGGTGGAGATGTGGCCCAGCCCTCAGAAGGTACATCGTTGTCTTCATTTTCCTGGTGGTCTCACTATGAGAAAAGTGCCGTCCACCCCAAAGTCAATCCTCCTTCCTGCGTGGTAACTTGCTGCCTTCCTTCCTGTGGTGACTGGCCTAGGTCTGACCCCAAAAGCCATGTTCTCACTCTGTGTGTGTCAGAGGAAGACTGAGATTTGTACAGACTTGTTTTGGGATTCGACACCTTCTGAAGAAAGTGTCTGGCTTTGCTGAGAAGCGGGAGAGAGGTAGCTCTGACTGGAGGAGGGAGTGAGGTCTGAAGGGTTCGGACATGCATGGTGGCGATTCTGTCAGAACGACTCGGATCAGATCCTGGTCTGAGAGCAAGAAGGAAGGGGTCCACTGAGACCCGAGTCTTAACATCATCCGTGGTGGAAGATTCCCTCGTTAGAGTGGATGGAGAAAGCCTCATTCTATACCAGGGTCAGCAAATGGTGGCCATAGGGCCACCTGTCTTTACCTAGAAAGTCCTGTTGGAAGGCACATCTGCAGCTGCTTCCAGGCTGCAGAAGCCAAGTGGAGTCACTCAGAGAGCACACCCGGCTCTGGGTCCGAATCTAGCTGGAGGAGTGCTGGTAGAGGTGTGAGGTTCAGTTTGTATGCAGGCGTGTGAATTCTGTTGGCCTTTGTCTCTGGTGCCTGTTAAGGGGGAGAGGCAGCAAGTGCTTGTGTCTGCAGTGGGCACTGTGCCTGGGGAGGTGGAGGGTGTGGGAGCTGGAACCCCCAGAGAGTTTGGAGGCAGCGTCAGGGAAACCATTGGCCCTTGCCCAGTGGTCTCCTGCCATGGTGGGTGTTGTTCTGGACCACTGCAAGGTGGACTCCTTTCCTTCCCAGCCTTAAGCACCTGGGGATAAAGCTTGTACTGGAGAGTGGACATGGCTACAGGTTTGGGGTGTTGGCTGGGAGGAAAGGAAACCTGATGGTCCCACCTGTTTGGGACAGACAGGAAACATCGGTTTCGCCTGCTCTTACTGTTGACCTGGCACTCAGACCCGGGCAGGCTGACCAGTGGCTGGAGTTTGTGGGCCCAAAGATGGGGACGGAGAGCTCTGACCACATGGCTTCCTCCACCACACAGCCCTGGTGCGGGTGCAGCCTGGGGTTTCCTCATATGGAACAGTTGAGTGTGGTGTTTGGGGTGTAACAAAGCCTGGGGGACACCTGTGTCTAGCAGAGGGGAGGGGTCCCGTAGCAGTATGGGGCAGGCTCTGCTTTGGGCTTGGAGCCCACCCTGGTCCATGAGTGGTACCCAGTGAGGGCAGCCTGGCTCCAAGGTTGGTCGGGAAGACTTGCCCCTAAAGGGACATTACTGTCCCCGTGGGGCACCTCCCTATGATCTCTTGCCTCTAGCCTTGTGCCAGGGGATGGCAGTTGCCTTCCGCTTAAGTAGCCAGAGCACACATGTCTTGCCCTGGCCTTGGGCTGAGCCTCACATGGACCAGGCTTCCAGCAGCTCCTTGGTCCCTCCATGGAGTTCCTGTGGCATGTTCCCATGTGGCTGTGGCCAGTCAGCCGTCTCTTTCAAGTGACAGTTTATGTTCCTGGGCTGCTTTCCTGTCGTATGTGCTTCTTCCTGTGAATTTGCACAAGCTGTTTGTGTTCCTGTGGTGCTCCATGTTGTGCTGCAGTGCTCTGGTCTTGGAGGTCGTACGCTGTCACCTCTGCAGCACCTGTCACGTCAGCATCACAGGAGGCAGGGCACTGAGGCCACCACTTTGTAAGCTGCAAATAGTTACCATTTTCTTACTTTTGTTCTTCATTTTTCAACCTCTAGCAGGTTGTTTTCTACAGATTTGTCAGTGTTTTTATTTGTCGTTTCTCTTTGCCTCAAGATTATGAAACATTCTGGAACATCCAGAGCAAGGCTTGTGAGTTGCCGTTGGCCTGTCCTCACAGATGTGTGGTAGTGAGCAGGGTCCTGAAGGACACCACATGCCCCACTTCATTGCATTTCCCAGAAGGTAAAGTGGTTTAACCATGCCCAACTTACATTGGGGAAACCAAGTCTCAGATGCCAAGTGAACTGGAGCAGGAAGGAAGGAGACTCAGTCCCGAATTTTAGCCCCTGTTTCTCTGGGTGGGGGTTGGGGTGGTCCCTGCCTGGCTGGGCTCTGGGACACCCGGATCCTGCCAGAAGCCTTGGCAGCTGAGAAGGTCAGCTGCTCCTCCCAGAGAGCTGAGATTTTGACCCAAGAGGTGGTCTTCGTAGGGGAAACCGGGCACTGCCCAATACCTGGGACGCTGACTGGAGCTGCTCTAGTGGGTTCCCCCAAACACACACCTGCTCTGGGTCATTTTAGCTGGAGGCCTGTGCTGGAACCACACCTGGTGCCACATTCTACAAGCTGTGTGTGCCTCTCCTTGTTCACACCTAAAGCTCCTCTTCCTAGACGGGCACCAGGACACCTTGGGGACTCCACCCAAGGTTAGGGTTAAGGTTAGGGTTAGGGTTAGGGTTTCACAGTCTGGGGGTGGGGCAGTCAATTGAAATTCTCAAAATCTTTTCAGGCAGCTTTGCCGGAAAGCCAGGGAAGTCTAAATCTTCAGCTCTGTGCAGTGGCTCTATAGTTACATCTATTCAGAACTTGGAACTGCTATTCTTAAAAAGAGGGTTTCCAAATTATATAGGTTTTAAGCCTTCCAAAACTCTGAACCTGCCCTTCCTCCCGATAAGAAAATTACTTTAGATTTTCCTTTGTGTCACCTAGATTTCCTCTTCTAACCATAGCCTGGGGTAGGGATGGTAAACAGCTTTTATCCTGTTTTTTGGTCACTTGGTCAGAGCTCCCCAGTGTGGAGTTGGGAAGGACGCCAAGTGGCTGAGCCCACAGGAGAGGGGAGAGGCTGGCCGGAGCATCTGCCTGGCTGCCCTGTGCCTCGGTGCTAACCCATCAGCAGCAAAATTCACTTTACCCTTTTCATTCTGTACACCAAAATTGGAAAATCTGTATCTGTACAGGAGAAATGTTCTAGGCTTTGTGAGGCCAGGCAGCCTCTGCTTGCCACTACTCAGCTGTTGCTGTGGCCGTAGTCACAGCCACGTGTGCACCCGTTGCTCCTCACTGCCCCTGGCTCTGGCTGTATTCAGCTCACGTTCTGAGGACTGTGACTTTGCTGTGGACCATCCAGGTGTCCATGAGTGACCTGAGACATGTCATATGAGTGACTTTGTCTCAGACAGAAAGACTTACATATATTCTAGAGGAAGTTTATTCATCTCAGACTTACGAAGATATCTAAATGTGTCGAATGGATTAGGCTGTGATTATTCACACTTTAAAAGGACTCTAGCTTTGAAAAAATATTATTTTAGCATTTGTTAAAAAAGGAATTATTTTCCCAGCATATTGAACGCCTGTTTACCGCTTCACGGAGAGCCTGGGGAACAGGGAAATCAAATCTAAAACCTTTGGATTCTCACCACTGATGGACCAACCAGAACTAAAACAGGGCATTTTTATTGCAAGTCAATGAGCAAATAATTTAATTCCAGCACCAAAATTCGATTTTCCAAACTGCATCTGGGGGGTTTGCTCTGGGTAAGATGCGTAATTGCACCTGGCATGCACCCTGCTGAATGCAGCTGTGGACGTGACTGGGCACAGGATAGCAGTAGGATGCTGAGAAACAGGTCACAGCAGGCAGAGTGCAGGGGCCGGGACCCACAATGTCACCAACTGGCCCGGCATCTCTGGCTTTAACTGCACATGGCTCCAGATGCCACAAGCACTCTAGTCCTGGCTCCAGGAGCAGGAAAGGGATTCCTACACTCCCACAGGGTGGGGTCCTGATTTCATTTCCCCCCATTTTTCTGTGCCCTGTCCCCTCTACCCCCCCATCCATGGAGGTCATTGTGGTGTCAGCAGCAGGAGCCCACCAGGCACTCTGAGGGTGGGACCTCTCTCACTGGCTGCAGGCACTGGCACGGCTGGGGAAGAGCTCAGCAGAGCCCAGAGCCCACCATTTAGCTCTTGTCCAGAAGACCACAGAGGGAGCCAGGAAATGTGCCAGGGTGGGGCAGAGGTGAGATGGAAAGCCAGCTCCCCCACAACCTCCCGTGCTTGTGAACTCACAGCACAGCATGGATTTGACCTTGGATGGCTGAGGGAGCAACTGGGAGGCAGGATGCTGTCTGCGTCCAGACCAGCCCCTGGGCAGTGCACACCCAGGACAGGCCTAAACACACTGTAGTCGTGTGACATGGGAGCCCCAGCACCAGGGGCAGCCAGAACTAGCAGCTCGAGTCCAGATGGGGTTGATCTTCTAATCGAAACTGGCATTCTCCCAAGGCCTTAAACAGAATCCAGCATCTTAGGATAAAACATCCAAAATGTAGAGGAAATGAAAAATTACTTGGCACAAGAAAAACCGGGAAAATTGCAACTTTTGTGGGAAAAGACAATACACAGACTCCGATCCTATGGTGATGAAGACGTTGAAACTATCTGAGAAAACTTAAAGCAGTCGGTGTGTGAGTATCCAACACTCAGGGGGAAGAAACAGAAGACACACAAGAAGCCGCATGGGAATCTCTGAGCTGAGAACTGCGCTAACTGAAATTAAACCAGCCTCAGGGGGTGGAGTCAGTGGCAGAGACTGGAGGGAGAGTGAGAATCGTGGGGGCAGACCGGGTTGTCCAGGCTGCACAACCAGGAGAGGGTGCGGGAAAGCACCTGAGCCCCGGGGCCTGCGGGTGTCACTGAAGCTCTGGTGTGTGTGTGTCACGAGAGCCCAGTCAGGAGAGGAGAAAGAGTGAGGTAAAAGGAAGGATTTCCTATTGCCGCTGAGCGAACTATCGCAGACTTAGAGGCTTAAAACGGCAGTCTTACCGTCTGTGTGCTATGGTCAGAGGCTGGGTTTGGCTTAGCTGGAGTCTCTGCTTGGGCCTTTGGCTGAAAGTGGACCGGCTGTGTCCTCACCTGAGGCTCAGGGTCATTCTTCTGGCACACGTGGTCCTGGCAGAATTCAGTCTCCATCAGCTGTTGGTCTGAGGCCCCTCCTTGTGGTCTGTGTGCGGGGCCTCCAGTTAGTGGAGGAACCAGCCCTTCTAGCTCCTCTCCCATCTTCTTCATGCCAGAGCTGTCTGGGGGAACACAGTTCCTCTGCATGGGCTTCTTGGTTACGGCAGCCTCACCCACGACATCTTCCTTTCCTTAAGTCAATTGATTTGGGCATTAATAATATCCCCAAATCTCTTCACAGCAGAACTACGGATAATTCTGAGTAACTGTGAGATGTGTGTACACCAGGAAGAAGGGAGTTGGGGGGCTACATTAGAACCCTGCCTGCCACAGAAATAGTGTAGGAAACTACCCCAATTGGAAAGAGACACAAATCTACACATTCAAGAAGACAAGCGGATCTCACATAGGATGAACAAACAAACAAGAATCCATGCCAAGACACGTTATAATTAAATTTCTGAAAGATGAAGACAAAGATAAAAATCCCAAAGGCAGCCAGAGAAGAATAACACCTTAACTATGGTGGACAAACAGTGAAGGGTAACAGCAGGTTTCTCCTCGGACACTGTGGGGCCAGGAGGAAGCAACATCATGTTTTCTCAAGTGCTCAAAGAAAAGAATTATCACAGAATTCTATATGCAAAAAACCATTAGGAGTGAAGCAAAATCAGGCATTTTCAGAAGGAAAAAAAACTAAGAGGTTATTTGCCACAAGAACTCCTTTGAAAGACTTGCTAAAAGAAATACTTTAGACAGAAAAGAAATAGTGCCAGAGGGAAACTGAAACTGTGGTTATTAAGGAAAAGCAGCGTAAATGGTAAATATATGAGTGAATATATAAGGTAGATGCCTCATCTTCTCTGGAGTTCTTTATATTATGTTTTATAAAAGCAAAAATTATAACATCATCTTGTGGGATTTTCTGTGTACCATGTATAAGTGTAATTCAACATAAGGAATCTGTGTAATGGCAAGACCAGTATATTCCCCTCGAGGGGACAAAATGTTGATTCTGAATCGAATGTGAAAAGTTTGGAATGTAGATTGTAATCTCCAGAGCAAGCACTAATAACAACAATCAAAGAGATATGCTAAAAACACAATAGATGAATTAAAATGAAATTATAAAAAAAGGTTCAAATAACCCACAAGAAGGTAGGAGAGAAGAAGTAGAAGAATGAAAACCAAGGAACAGACAGAAAACAAATAATCAAGTGATAGATTTACATTCAGAAATTCCAATTAAATGCTAATGATATAAGCACATTAATTAAAATACAGAGAATATTAGAAAGAGTAAAATGCTGGCTCAATGGGCTAGGGCGCCAGCCACGTACACCTGAGCTGGCGGGTTCGAATCCAGCCCGGGCCACCAAACAACAATGGCGGCTGCAACCAAAAAATGGCCGGGCGTTGTGGTGGGCGCCTATAGTCCCAGCTACTTGGGAGGTGGAGGCAAGAGACTCGCTTGAGCCCAGGAATTGGAGGTTGCTGTGAGCTGTGATGCCACGGCACTCTATCTGGGGTGACAGCTTGAGGCTCTGTCTCAAAAAAAAAAAAAAGAAAGAGTAAAACGCATGACCCAACTATATGTTGTCTAAAGAAATGCCCTTCAAATATAGTGATATATTTCGGTTAAAAGTAAAAGAATAGGAAAATGCACACTACAATCTTTAATTAACAGAAAGTTAGTGGTAGGAATAATGGCTTTATTAATATCAGACAAAATAGACTTCATAACAAAGAAATCTTTCTTTGGGATAAAGAAGAACATTGCGTAATAATAAAAGGTCAATTAACAATGAAAACGTAATAGTCTCAGCTGTGTATGCACCTAACTACAGACTTCCAAAATACATGAAGACTGAAAAGAGAAATACGCAGGTCCACAATTACAATTGAGACTTCAGTACCTTCCTTCTTTAATTGATAGAACTAGTAGACAGGAAGCCTGCAAGAACACAGAAGTACTGAGATACAACGTCAATCACTGGCTCGAACCGGCATTTCTTGAGCATTCCACTGAACTAAGAATATGTATTATGTTTAAGTGCGTATGAAATGGTAATAAAGACAGATCATACCCTGAATTGAAATCCTTTCTCATGATGTTGGAAAGAACTGAAATCCTACAAAGCATGGTCTCTGACATAACTGTGTCAATAAAAGAGAGATACAGGAAAACTCCCAAACACTTAAAAAATCAAACACTTCCAAACAATCCTTGGGTAAAGGGGGAAGTCCCAAGAGAAATTGGAAAATATTAGAAAAGTGTATGAAAATGAAAATACAATGTGTCAAAATTTTTGGGTTCCATCTAAAGCAATGCTTAAAGCGAAAGGGGTAGCATTAAATGCCCCTGAGACATGACCACTGGAGGGTGGCCTGTCCTCAGAGGCGAAGGCCTCCTGGAACAGGGACCCCATCGGAGCCCAAACTGGACTGAGAGCGCCCGGGGCAAATTCTCATGGTTCCAGCTTGTGTCATCACCCCTCAAGAGCCCCAGGTTTGCCTTATAGTGGAGCGCCAGGAGAGAAAATTTCTTTTGGACACTGGAGCAACTTTTTCTGTACTTCTCTCCAATCCTGGTCTTTTATCTCCCAAATCCATAACT